>CM033405.1:4838952-5138846 GCA_019426215.1 Buddleja alternifolia
CAATTCCAACTTGGCTGCTTGGGGCGGACTCTAAACTCCGGGAAAAGGGGCCGTGAGATGGTCCGGAGGTTTTGGGAATGGGGTGATAGTGATAGGGGCAAAGTGGAATGTAAGGTGACAAAGGGAAGACTGTTGGATCAAGTTCAATTCCACACCAACCAAAGCCTCTTTCGACTCCTGAGGCTCACCAGCCTATTCTTTAATATACTATGAAAATCCATCATTGAATACGATAAAGTTGAACAGGTATTGTTTAATATGTATGTATATTGTTTAATTATTAGTGTATTTATGAGCTATAATTGATTGTTAATTAGTGTATATTTGTGTGTTATCTACTGTATAATTAATTGTGAGCTATTGTATAATGGTTTTTTGGATTCTCATGATATACAGTATCTGAAATACATAATAATATACAGTTCCTATAAATATAATTATACAGTAAATAATCCTTGTTATACATTTACTCATAGGGCTGATGAGCAATCTGGAAAAAATATGCATTCAATCTGATGGATGTTATTATCAAGTACAATGGATGACATGCAATCGTGACTCGATTATTCCGACAAATCCACGATTGAAAGAAATTGACAAGCTGGTGTTCGATCAGATTGCGAGGCTGTATCGACCGCATAAAGAGGCACCTACTGAGCACCAAGGAGAACCTTCGTCACACGCACATCCTGCTGTCCAAGATGTTCAGCCTCTCCAACATGAACAATTTGCACCCGATAAACCAATAAGCACACCAACAGAAGGACCAACTTTCAACTTTGCAGAAGGACCAACTTTCAACTTGTTGACACAGATAACACCACAGAAGGACCAACAACCAGACACCGTTGCAGCAAAGGGACTATCGATCCCCTTAATGCCTAGTTTTGACCTGCTATCGCAACAAACACCGGAGAACCCACATCATGACGAGCCGGAAGGGACTGTACTGTCAATTGCTAGACAATACAAGGATGACACCACCAATGTTGCTGACCAAGTGCCTCCGTCGACTTCAGATGTGGCAACAAAGGCTGATGCAGGGAAGGGACCTGTTGCGATGGAATTCATTGGTGAAAAAAGGAGACAAATGAAGCCAGGGCCAGATACGTGTTCTCCTTACATACAACAAATTGTACAACTAAACACAAAGTCGAGCCCCATTGAAAAAAGGCTCTCTGATTAGGTAAAGATTGTAGATGAGGACACCATGTGAGTACATAATGTTACATGTATACACTGTAGATGAGGACACCATGTGAGTACATAATGTCACATGTATACACTGTATACTGTTACATATACACACTGTATACTGTTACATATACACACTGTATACTGTTACATATACAAATTGTATAATGTTACATATACACACACTGTATAATGTAACATATACACACTGTATACTGTTACATATATCCACTGTATAATGTTAAATATACACACTGTATACTGTTACATATACACACTGTATGTATAAATGTTACATATGCACACTGTATAATGTTACATTTTACACTGTATAATGTTACATATATCCACTGTATAATGTTAACTATACACACTGTATACTGTTACATATATTCACTGTATAATGCTAAATATACACACTGTATAATGTTACATAGATACACTGCATAATACTGTATTCTTCCATTACATACTATATGATGCATAATACCCGTTTTGTATAATAACTCATTACATACTGTATATTTGTTTTTTCAGGGCTATTGTTTTCAGGAGTGGTGCTATCATGTGCACTATTTGGGATATAAAATCATTGTGTGACCGCACCGAACTCTTATTTGGTGTCATTGACACTTGGTCATACATGTTGAACAACGCCGAGGCAACAAGATCACCCATGTCGCCGTTCAGATTTTATTTTCATGTGACCGACACGGTGAAATATATCCCTTATCTTTTGTTAATACTTACGTTATAATGTGCACCATCTAACTACTTTTTTTTTTCAAATGTAAAACAGTTTTTTTTCACATCAAAAAAAGAAAGTAAATGTACTGATGCGCTCCTCGAACAATTTGTGAATACCATTAAACATCGTATGAGCATGTTTCCAAGATTAAACATAAACGACGTCACATTGGTAAGTTAATGAAGAGTTAGTTTATTACAATTATCGTATTTATATGTAACCTTATTAACACCGCGTTCCTCTTGTCGATATGTAGGCCGTCTTTCCAATTCATCACGCTGGGCATTACTATGTTATATGCTTTAATTTGAAGCAACCAGCTATTGAGATACTGGACAACAGCAGGGTAGATGTGTCGATCAAGGACAAATATCAACATGTGCCACCCACTCTGGTACAATTAATATACTGTATAATATATATAAATATACTGTATATTAAACAGTGCTATACTGTATAATCATACATTTTTTCACTGTATAATTATATATGAATATTATGTATATTGGATAGTGTTATACTGTATAATCATATGTTTTTCATTGTATAATGAAGTTAATACTCTGCTGTTAATTTGTATACTAATATACTGTATATTAATATAATTATACTCTGAATCTTACATTTTAGTTTGTTTTTTTTCAAACAGAGAGGCTTGTTTTCAAAATTCCTGATGGATATCAACCATCCAGCGGGATTGCGTTGTCAACGGCCGAATTTGTCAGGCTTCCAATGTCGTGGCGTACATACAAGAATCCATTGGATTGCGGTATTTTTGTGATGCGTCACATGGAGACTTACCTCAGTGGAGGATTGAAAAATTGGGATACGGGATTGGGGCCGGAAAACGTACTGTTTTACAATTTTATTAGTTACGTGTGTGGAATCTTATCAAACTCTTTATTTCCTATCCATCTAACTTTATTATTTGTTCAATGCAGAGAACGCAAGTTGCGAAACTAACTAGGCTGAGGGGCCTTTATCTTGAGAAGATCCTCACTTCTGATCTGAACGAACTGAAAGATGAAATCCTCACGCAATCCAGAGAAGTGGAACGGGCACAGGCACCAACGACAAAGGGGAAGAAGGGGTAGACGTACTTGATAGATTAAATTTTTAAGTTTCAATGTACAGCTTTTATTATTAGTTAGATATTGCGAGACTGGATTTTTTAG
Organism: Buddleja alternifolia; assembly: GCA_019426215.1. Classification (NCBI taxonomy): domain Eukaryota; kingdom Viridiplantae; phylum Streptophyta; class Magnoliopsida; order Lamiales; family Scrophulariaceae; genus Buddleja; species Buddleja alternifolia. The sequence goes on from CM033405.1 coordinate 4,842,070, forward strand.
TCGTTAATTAATTTTTTTGTTCATATATTATTGCTGGCTACATTTGATCCTGTTAATAATACAAGACAACAAAATCACACGATGTCTAAAATCACACAATCTCTGTATAATGTTGTATAATATGATGAATAATCTACTTTATACTATATACAATTCAACACTGTATATTAACATATAATATACTGTATAACATAATGTCCATTTAATGTATATTGGTGTATAATACGCTGTATAATAAACGTATTCATCTTCGTTATATATTCATCTTACTGTATACTATTGAGTAATCTACTGTATATTCACTTTATAAGGACTGTATACGGTCGTATATGTTGATGTATATTTCATAATATGCTTTTATATCTTATACATTACATAATATGCATATTATACTGTAAGTAAATACACATTATACAGTTCATAAAATGAAGTTATACAGTACGAAACTATTAATAAAAAGAGCCTGTTCATTGTACGGTGTAAAAAAATTCGAATTAATGAAATGTATACAACATAACTATTAATGAAATGTAAAAAGACATAACTATTTTTCCTTTGCGGGGCAAGTTCTTGCATTATGCCCATCGAATTTTCCACATACGGCGCATTTTCTCCTCTTAGGAACATGCTTGGCTATCTCCGTACTGCTCTCAATCCCTTTACCACACCCTTTAGTTCAGCTCAATTGAGGATTTCTGATCCCGATCTCATTCTCGATTTGGGGTCCCACTAGACTCTCGATAACAGCATTCTTGTTATTCCTAGGATTGTCGTCCGCACCGACACTCAAATGAGACTTCATGTCCACCAATTGATTTTTTATGAAATCAAGTTTTTCTTTGTTAAAACTTGCAAGATTTAAACATGATTGAAAGTCCATCCAAATTTGACTCTGATCATTTGTATTCTTCTCAGTCACCGCACGATATTGCCTAACGTGGTTATTGATTATATCGGATGCCATACTTTCTGCATTTTTCCTCCACCTCCTTAGAACGTACTCGGCCGGAAACTTGTGTATTCGGCTTTGGTTGAATGCAAAGAAAACGTGTCTACACAGAATGCCTCGCCTCAAAAACAATCTACAAGAACAATCAACCTGATTGTTCGATACAACATGTTTCACCTGCACACAATACAGTTAACATAATTATACTATACAGTGTGGGAAATATAATAATACGTTAAATATAACATTAACATACATTATAAAGAAATAATCACCTGCATACAATACGGTTGATGGCTTAGATACCAACGACTTGTGATTTAATCTTGCGTTTGTATTCCATTGTTTGTCCATAGCACTTTCGAACCTACTGTAGAACTCAATGATTGTGTCGTCCTTTACATAAGATTGGTTGAAGAAAAATTAACCGACTCTGAAATCGAAGTAGTCCTCAATAATCCACCCATCGGAACATTTAGATAATACGCGGATACCCATGAATTTCTGTTCTTGAAAATTTCAGACAGCCATTCGATATGTCTTAGACCATACTCTGAAATAACATCATTCCATCCCTCTTCAAACTCTATTGGAGTGATGTTGTCATTATACACAAAATTATTAAGCTTCTTCACCACTTCACCATACTCACCTATATGTGGTGAAATCTGTATAAATAAAAACATGTTATACAGTGTGTAAACTAATAATATACACTACATGATATAGCATTATACAGAATGAAAACAACACATTGTACAGTATGTAATTAAAACACGCACCTTGGTTGGGAACTTCTTCATTATATGCCACGAGCACAAACGATGCCTAGCATTTTTAAAAACACTAGGAATAGCCTGCTTCATTGCGGGACATTGATCAGATACAATATATATTGGTTCACGTCCCATCACACGTGTAAAAGCTTCAAAAACCCACGTGTACGACTCAATGTCTTCTTTTGCGATTAGTGAGGCACCAAATGTGACTATTCTCTTGTGGTTATCTAACCCGGTAAAAGGAACAAACTTCATTTGGTACCTAAAAAAAGCATTATAAGACATTATGCAGTTATTGAATCAGTAATTATATGCCATTATGCAGTCATATAATGCATCATTATACAGTGTCTAGTGTAGTGTTATATAGTTGTGTAATGTGGTGTTATACAGTGTCTAATAGGGTGGTATACAGTGTCTAATATGGCATTATACTAATATTTGATATTTTTATTATCAAATAAATGTGCTTACTTGTTTGATCGAAATGTTGCGTCAACCGAGCAAACATCGCCAAAAAGTTCAAAATCCTTATTGCAATAGGATCAACCCAAAATAACTTAGTCATACACCCATCCGCATCAGTGTCGTAATCAAAAGAAAATCCTTCACAAGCTTTTTTCAAATTCATAAATTTCCTAACAATCATTTCCCCGTCGTTCTCACCGACGTATTGCTTCACGTCCCTTTTTGCATTTTTGAAATCCGTAGAAGTCGACCCAATATTACCATAACCACCTGCAATCTCCTTCATGAATGAATGTGATTTAACAGCTCCTACATTCACCTTTGATGCATTTAAGCAGAACATGATCTGTGGCGGGTCAATATTCCTATTCACCCGCATAAACTGTTTCCCCTCGTTAGTAGCCAACTCGTGGTTGTGCCGCTCAACAAACTTCTTTATAACGTACCCCTCTGAGGCACTAAACCTCAAAACAATCTTAGCGTTACAGTCGCATCGACCAATCATGCACTTTTTCTTACTACTAACATCCTCAGATTTTTTGTAAATCCCGGCACGACTACATACGAAATGCTTCGATATGACCGTACCATCCTTATGGGTTTTTTGCGAACACTTACGGACATCAAAACCACTTACACGAGCATATATTTTGTAAAACTCATATCCAATTTTCAAGCTCTCAAATACCTTGTCAACGAACGGAGTAACGTCGGGTGAACACACTGGAATCCAATATTTGGAACCGCCGGGTGTCGATATAGAATTGGATGACGTAGCCGAGTGGACACATTGAGCCTCAACTGTATTATTGTTGACTGCATTTGATCGTGTTAATAATATAAGACAACAAAATCACACTGTATAATAATAGTATATCAACTGTATATTAATGTATAAAAAACTGTATAATGTTGTTTATTATACATTATAATGCTAAATATTATAATGTATAATATATACAATTCAACACTGTATAGTAATATATAATATGATGTATAACAATGGTCCATTTAATGTATATTGGTGTGTGAGACGCTGTATAAAAAACATATACTACTCGTTGTAATATATTCATCTAACTGTTGATATATATTGTATATTCACGTTATAATAACTGTATACTGGCGTATATCTTGCTGTATAATGAATTCCAATCACTAATAGTTATAAAGCACTGTATAACGTTGTATATATTGTTGTATAACAACGTATATGTGGCTGTATAATGCATTCCAATCACTAATAGTTACAAATCAAATGAATACCGCACCTTATATCACCATTATAACTGTTGTATAACGTTGAATAATCTACAGTACACTAATTGAGAATGCATTGCTCACTGTATATTCATGTATAACGCTAGATATATCATATTTCAACGAACTGTATATTGGTGTGTATGTTGCTGTATACCGTAAACCAGCATATGTCAATATCTATCGCATGTTTTTTGAGTTCATAACATCAATCGATACGATATTTATAATCCATACCTGTGTCCATCTCAGCCATAAAAACCGAAATCAATAATCCACGACGCTCACGAATGAATTGACGATGAACTGATATTGTTGATTAATTGCTAATGATGAACTGATCTTACCCATTCAATTGCGATGAATATTGTGATTGCTGATGATGAATTGATCTCATCCAATCAATTGCAATGAAAAAGACGAATATGATGAATTGATCTTACCCAATCAATTACGATGAAAAAGACGAATATGATGAAGCGATCTTGCTGATTACTTCGATTGATGATGAATACTGTATAATATTTGCTGATTAATTCGATAGGATTGATGATGAACTGATCTCGATGATGGACTGATGAAGAATGGATTCTGGTGATGAAAATTGATTTTAATCGAGCTGAAATATATGGTAAATTCTGTTTTTACGCATTAATGGGGATTTGGTTTGATCATGCATTAAATGTGCATGAGTTTGTTGGGTTTTATTGACAAAATTGCCCTCCCAGCATTAAAAATATTTAAATAATCCGAAAAAATGATATAATTTTACACCTTTGGATCAAATTGAATCAACGGCCTAGATTGGGTCTTAGGTCTTACCTAATGGCAAGGTATGTATTTGATCCATACCCTATATATAGGGTATGGATCAAATACATACCTTTATATTAGTTAAGATTTAAGACCCAATCTAGTCCATTAATCCTATTTGATCCTAAGGTCCGTATTTAACTACAATTAACAGCTTGTATAATCATTTTTAATGATGGAAGGGGCAGTTTAATCAATGAAACTTAACAAAATCATGCAAATATCATGCAGTATCAAAATCAAATCCAACTTATTTAGCATAACAGATTATTATTTCCAATTCATTTGTTCTTTCCAATTTCAAGTCGATCAGCTCTCAGAAACCTAACCTTTTGATTCCCATAACGTAAATTGTAAACATTATTCATTATCAAACTGATTAAATTACCAAGATCGATTCATCATCATCGTCAATACCACAACATTGTCAATTCTGCGTTTTCTCCTCCATTTATCAATAGGTTTTGATTTCGTTTTAATGGCCGAGATGGATGAAGGTATGTATAATCATGTTTTCGTATCAATTTTTGTTATTACTTTCAAAATCGAGCGAGTTTCTGAAATACGCATGTAGTAAATTTCATAATCATGTTATATAGCAAATTATACATCAATATACAGTACATAGAATTGTGATCTACATCAGATTATACATCAATATATTGTACATATAACAATGATATACAGGGTGTTGTACAGTAAGATGTATCATTAATTATTGCATGTTTTATGTTAACACACTGTGTCATTTTAATGACAAATACTGTATAATAAGGTTATATGTAGTGTATAGAGTTATAGAATGTGATCATTAACTTGTTTCATTAATGTTTCAACATGATTTCAATATTTACTGTATGTTATATATTAAGTTAATGTATAACAATGTTATATGTACTGTATAATTTTATATAAGTTACCGAATGTTGTTTGGTTGTATACTGTAGAATAGTATTACACACAATGTACGGTCTGTTGTCTGATAATGTATGTTATTAAAGGATCAGTAGTGGTTAGCAATAATGATGTTGAGATCCTAGGTGTTGGATCTTCATTGTCATCTAATTCGATCTCATCACTGGGTGGTTCCAAATATTAGGTTCCAGTGTGTGATACTGAGTTTAAACCTTGCATTGGTAAGGCATTTGTAAGCTTGAAGATTGCATTTGAGTTTTACAAAAAATATGCACGATTATGTGGTTTTGATGTTCGCAAGTGTTCCCAAAAAACTCATAAGGATGGTACGGTCATATCGAAACACTATGTATGCAGTCGTTCCGGTATTTACAAAAATTGCAATGGTGTCAGTAGGAAGAAGAAGTTTATGATTGGTCGGTGTGATTGTAATGCTAAGATTGTTTTGAGGTTTAGTGCTTTAGAGAGATATGTTATAAAGAATTTTGTTGAGCGGCACAATCACGAGTTGGCAACTAACGAGGGGAAACAGTTTCTGAAAGTGAATCGAAATATTGATCCGTCCCAAATTATGTTTTGCCTAAACGCATCAAAGGTGAATGTTGGTGCCGTTAGATCACATTCATTTCTAAAGGAAATGGCAGGTGGTTTCAATAATGTTGGGTCGACGTCTACAGACTTTAAAAATGTAAAAAGGGATGTGAAGCAACACGTTGGTGAGAATGACGGGGAGATGATTGTTAGGAAATTTATAAATATGAAAAAAGCGTGTGAAGGTTTTTTATTTGATTATGACACAGATGCCGACGGGTGTATGAGTAGGTTGTTTTGGACCAATCCTATTGCAGTACAGAATTTTGAACTTTTTGGTGATGTTTGCTCGGTCGATGCAACATTTCAATCCAACAAGTAAGCCCATTTACTTCATAATAAGTTATGATAATGTACATTCTTTTCAATAGTTAATGAATATGCATTGCATAACTCATTATAAGTGTTGTATAATGTAGATACATTGTCTGTATGTATAATGATAAGGTTCATTTTTTATTATAGGCAGTGTATATGTAATGTATAATGTATATACAGTTATTGTATAATACCTTATTAATCACTATATAATGTACATACAGTTATTGTATAATACCTTATTAGTTAATCTTTTTTGTATTTTTTTTTACATATTGTTTTATTCTACATTTTCAGGTATCACATGAAGTTTGTTCCTTTTACCGGTATAGATAACCACAAGAAAATAGTCACATTTGGTGCCTCTCTAATCGCAAAAGAAGACATTGAGTCGTACACGTGGGTTTTCGAAGCTTTTACCCATGCGATGGGACGGGAACCAAACTATATTGTATCTGATCAATGTCCGGCCATGAAGCAGGCTATTCCTAGTGTGTTTAAATCCGCTAGGCATCGTCTGTACGCGTGGCATATTATGAAGAAGTTCCTATCAAGGTTTGTGTCAAACCGTACAATTAAGCTGTAGACAGTGTATTATGTTGTCATCAACTGTATGATGATATATGTACATAGTGTACATTTCTAGCTAAAATAGTGTATAACATGTTATTAATTTGAGTTTTACGTTTACAGATTTCACCGCATACAGGTAAATACGTTGAAGTGGTGAGAAAGGTTAATAATTTTGTGTATAACGATGACATCACTCCGATTGAATTTGAAGAGGGATGGAATGATCTCATTTCAAAGTACAGACTAAGCCATATTGATTGGCTTTCTGAAATTTACTAGAACAGACATTCATGGGTATCTGCATACTATCGAGATGTTTCGATGGGTGGGTTGTTGAGGACTACTTCGATTTCAGAGTCTGTCAATTCATTCTTTAACCAGTTTTATGTGAAGGGTGATACAATCATTGAGTTTTATAGTATATTTGAAAGTGCAATGGACAAACTAAGGAATAATAATGCTAGATTAAACCACGAGTCTTTGGTCTCTAAGCCATCAACCGACCATGCGTATAGAGGAGGATGCTTCAGAGGTATACACCCGCGCTGTTTTCTACGATGTTCAAGCGGAGATCAAAGATTCCGCGTATCAAGTGGTACTCCAAAGTCTAAACATTGTTGACGGTGTGAAATTGTTTGTCGTATGCGACTCCGACGACGAATCAATGACATACGATGTAGCTACTTCTTTACATACTATGGCAATGTTATACATTCTGTATATGCCCATTATAGAGACTGTATGATTCCGTTTTTGTTTACTGTTTTTTTTATGTTTCGTAGGTGAAACATGTTGTTTCGAACAATCATCTTGATTGTTCTTGCAGATTGTTTTTGAGGAGGGGTATTTTGTGTAGACACATTTTCTTTGCATTCAACCATGGCGGAATACATAAACTGCCCGCTGAGTATGTTCAAAAAAGGCGGAGAAAAAACGCAGAAATTATGGCGTTCGATACAATCAGCAACCACGTCACACAATATCGCTCGATGATTCAGAAGACATCAAATGATGTGAGTCAACTTTGGATCGACTTTCAAGCTTGTTTAAATATTGCGGGTTTTAACAAAGAAAAACTCGAATACATAAAAAATCAATTGGTGGATATAAAGTCTTATTTGAGTGCCTTTGTGGACGACAACAATAAAAACAACAAGAATCTTGCTATCGAGACACTAGTGGAACCCCAAATCGTGGACGTGATCGGGATCAGAAATCCTCAAATTAGCCGAACTAAAGGGTGTGGTAAAAGAATTAAAAGCAGTGCGGAGATATCCAAGCATGTTCCTAAGAGGAGAAAATGTGCTGCATGCGGAAAAGTTGTTGGGCACAATGCACGAACTTGTCCGTCAAAGGGAAAATAGAAGTATGTTCTTTACATTAGTTACTATAGAATGAAGTTTGATTCACTGTATAATATAGTCTTATACACTGTATATTGAGGTGTTATTCAATATATAATGAATACAGTTTTTCAATATATACTGAATCATTTTTTACTGTTCAATGAAGTGTTATTCAATGTATGAAAAAATGTCATAATGTCCATTGTATAATTGAGTATTTTTTGTATTAGTCAGTTTAATTCTAGACCACAATTGAGTATTTTTTTTATAATGTATAATGAATATGATTTTTTATACTGTATACATGTATATTGTATAATGTAATTTTATTAACTGTATAATGAACCTTTAATTACAGCATAGCATGCATACTGTGTACTGTATATGTTATGAACACTTCAATGACACTAAATGAACAGAACAATAACAAGTTATGTGTAGTGAACAAACTTTATAGATTTAAACAACCCAAATAAAAGTTGTATTGCAGCAAAAACTAATAAATAATAAAAAAATTGTACAATGAAATGTAAAAAAATCAGTCTATTCACACCAAATATACTTTTTCTATCAAATGCATGGTAATTACATCTACCCCTACTTCCCCTTTTTAGGTTGGGCCTGTTCCTGTTCCAACTCCTTTGACTGTGCGAGGATTTCGTCTTTGCATGTGTTCAGCTCAGAAGTAAGGATCCTTTCTAGATAAAGCCCCCTCAATCTGTTGAGTTTCGTAATTTCTGATTTCTGCATTGTATAAATATTAAAGTTATATAGGTAGGAAATAAATATTTCCAAAAAATTTCATACATACAAATAAAAAAGTGTAAAACATTACGTTTTCTGGACCCAATTCCGAATCCCAATACTTCAGTCCTCCGCCGAGGTAAGTCTCCATGTGACGCGTTACAAAAATTCCACAATCCGTTTTGTTTCTGTGTGTACGCCACGACATTGGAAGCCTTACAATTTCTTCCGCTGACAACGCACTTCCAGCTGGATGGTTGATATCCATCAGGAACTTCACAAACATGTCTCCCTGTTTGAAACAACAAACTAAAAATGTAAGATTCAGTGTATAAATATATTAATATACAGTATATTAATATATCATTATACAGCAGAGTACTATTTTCATTATACAGTATGTAATAAATGATAATGCAGTGCAATATTGTACCCTTATACAGTATATTAATATATCCGTACATAGTCACTGACTACATCATTATACAGTGTTTTTACTATACAATTATATAGTGCATCATTGTATACTTTAAAGTTAATTAAGTCTATTCATTGTGTTATAACGTAGATTTAACAACGATAATTCGACGTCAAAAAAATGGTTAGTGTTTGAAGGATAGGTACCAAAGTGAATGACACATGTTGATATGTGTTTTCGATCGACACATCCATCGCGCTGTTGTCAAGGATCTCAATAGCTGATTGCTTCAAATTAAAGCATATCACATAGTAGTGTCCAACATGGAAAATTGGAAAGATGGCCTATATATTGATGAATGAAAGCGGTGTTAATAAAGTTACATAAAATACGATATTTATAACAAACAGACAGTGATAACTTACCAACGTAACATTGGTTATGTTGACTCTTGGAAACATGCGCATACGATGGTCAACGTTATCCTTGAAAAATTAGTTAGCATGCATATCATTATAACGTAGGAATTAACAAAACATAAGAAATAAATTTTGCCGTGTCGGCAAAGTGAAAAAAAATCTGAGTGGCGATGTTGGTTATCATGTCGCCTCGGCGTTGTTCAACAGGAATGACCAAGTATCAATCACACCAGATAAAAGCTCAGTGCGTTGATCCAAGGACTTTATATCCCAAATAGTGCACATCATATCACCACAATGGAAAATAATAGTCCTGAAAACCAGCATACAGTTTGTAATGAGTTAGTATAAAAAAAGGTTAATATGCATTATACAATTTGTAATAGACAGAACATATTATACAGTGTGTAATGACATATTATACAGTACAAAGTATTACATTATACAGTATACATTGAGTTTCTATACAGTATACACATAATATTAACAGGAAACTCAATAAAACAAATTTATTTAAAAACGATATGTACTCACATGTTCTCCTCATCAACATGCTTCATCCATTCCCATAGTCTTTTTTCAGTTGCGCTTTGATTTGAGCTTATATGCACGACCTGTTGAATGTACGGAGAACATGTGTCTGGCGCTGGTTTTAACTGTCTCTTTTGTTCACCAATGAATTCCACGACAGCCGGTTTAACGGTCACATTTGAAGACGATGGAGGCTCTTGTTCTGTGACATTGGAGGCATCATCAGCGTATTGTCTAGCAATTGTAACCGCCTCAGCCACTACTATATCACCTGATTCAGCGCGATGCATTTTATCCGGCGGTGTTTGCTGTGTCAATAAGTCAAAACATGGCATTGAGAGGATGATTGGTCCCCGTGTTTTTAACTTCGTCCAATTGTTGTTCTTTTGGTGGTGTATGTTGTGACAACAAGTCAAAAGTTGGCCGCGACTGCATTGGCGTTCTTATAGTTGTTTCGGGTGCGACTTCTTCGGGGTGGATAGGCTGATCTGCACCGAATGCACGTTGTTCAGGGGATGGCGGTTTCTTTTGTTGCTCGGTAGGCTTGCGAGGAACAACCAGTGTTTCATCCTCCACCTCCGGCTGTATTTTGTACAGTCTCCCGACAGTAGTGAACACAATTCATTGAATTTCTTTCAGTCGTGGATTTGATGGGAGTACGGAATCACACGATTGCATGTATCCGTTGTACCTGATAATGTTGTCCATCAGGTTCAATGCAGCTTGTTCCAAATTACCTAGCATCCCCTGTGAATATTTTTAAAAACAATTAATGTGTAATATTATTAAAAAATGGCTTACAAAACATTATTCAGTATATAACAAACGAATATACAGTATATAAAATAGAAGTATACATTATGTGGCTACACATCATACAATAAAATAGAGCAATTGATTAAACAATAAACAGTATATACTTTTCACAGAGATATGTATACCTCTTCAAGCGTCTTCCATTCTGTGATTGTCTGCACTTGTTGTGCCGGAGGTTCCAACGAGGAAGGGGGTTGTTTTGGATCTTCAACATGTTGAACGACATGTTTACCCTTGTAACTCTTCAACATCCATTGTGCCTTAGATATTATCCCCGTTCCGAAAAGACCTGGTTGAAGTTCTACGGTACTCTTTTCCGGTAGGGCGGCGTCGGTCCAAGTAAGCCATGTTGGGATTGATCGTGGGACTGTCACATTGCCCTTGTAATTCACTCTGTCAGCATACAATATCTGCATTAATAGAAAACAAAAAAAGTTAAAAAATATTAGTATGCAGTAGGTTACAACACATTAGACAGTAACTTACTAATTATTATACAGTGTATTCTATGACATTACACAATAGATTATATACAATAAAATACAGTATACAGTGTGGATGCACACATCACACAGTTAAAAAATAGTATCAAATTAAAAAATATGCATCACCTGTTACCAATTAGGCATACTTAATCATCAAAACCACATTTTTTGAACACGAATAAAAGTAGAATAGTTAATGTACACTTACAATCAGAAAAACAAGAGGACCCGTATACATACGAGACGCCGTATCCTCTTTCCATGATTTTTTTGTGTCTGCCAAACTATCCATAACAAGTCTGGGCCAGTTGTAACTTGCCAACTCAGCAAGATCACCTTTGAAATTCAGCATCTTCTTGTTAACAAATGCTGTACTAGGCGACTCTATCAAGCAATTGTAGAGAATCATCAGCTTGAATTGCTCCGTTGCTTCATGCTTAGACCTCAGTTCAGTTAATATCATCTGAGCGGTAACTTTAAATTTTTTGGACTTAGGAAGCCCAAATTGATATGTCCACAGGTCCACCCTCTCTTGATTCTTGACCGTTAGGTCTATACGATGCTCACCGTGTGGAAAACCTAGAACCTCCGCCACATCTTCTTCTCTAATATTAATCTTGCCTCCAGGCAAAGATAATCTAAAATTTCCTGGATTTAACGCCTTTACAATTTTAAAACCGAGCTTGTGAGGCAGCTCCTTGATTTTGAATTCTAAAAATGTTCCAAAACCAGACAGTTTAACCCAATTTCATTGCGGTTCTGTCAGGGTTGAAATTGCATCGACCAACACCTTCATAGAAACTCGTATTTGTGTATAATCAACCGATTTTTTTCTTCCCCTTAGGTTGATGTTTCTGTACAGTATTTGTTTTTGTTCTTTTTGAATGTGTTTTCGCAGCAAGTTGTTTCGCACGCCTCTTCATAGCCGTCCGCTGCGGTTTTGATTCTGTTTCTTCGTCTGATTTTACGTATTCGTCATCCGAATCACTTTCAACGACATTTAGGGGCTCCATAACATCTACAGGCACTACAGCACAATCTGGTACCTATCTTCCAAAGCAGAGTTGGATGGCTCTTTCCAGAACCTGTATTATACAAATGTTAGTATTGATTTACACATTATACACCAAAAAATAAAATTATTATACATTAATTCATGTATTATAGAGTATGTGTTAATGTATCATATATTATTAACAAAAGAACATTTCATTATACAGTATATTATAACATATTATACAGTATCATATAACTCAATATACAGTATAAAAATCCATTATACAGTATATTTTAAATCATTACACAGTAACATATAAGGCAATACACAGTGTATGTCTATACATCAGACCGTTACAATATAAAAACCATTATACAGTATATTTAAATAATTATACCGTAAAATGTAAAGCAATATACACTATGTGCACACTCATAATACAGTAGCATTACACCCACTAATTTCAAAATAACCAGCACGTGTTTATACAAATATGCATTCAAAATCAATAAAAACACATTACTTGTCCCCAATAAACAGCGTATAGTCACAGCAAATTAAACAAAAATGAAGTTTTTAACAACGAAACCAACTAAATACATGAATTTATCCTCCATACGCTCGAACAACAATTGGAAATGGAATGTTTCAATGGGTACCGGTGCCGGTGGAAGGGTTTTCGAACTCATTTTCTGCTAAAAAAACTCGGATTTGGTAATTTTTTAGGGTTTTTTGATGTGTGAAATAAGAATATGAAATTAGATTTGGAAAGATACGCCTTTAATACGATTCAAATCGTGATTTACAGTTGATTATGAATGGGTTTAAATGTGAGAGAATTCAGGGAGATCGTGGATGTAATTAGGGAAGGTGCAAGCTGTATAATGGGGTATATTTTACTATTATACCCCCCAGCTAATTACAATTGGGGTTTCCCGCCTGGTTCTAGTGTTATTCTGGATGGTTGGATTTAATGGATCCAATGGTGTATATTAGATCTTATATCTTATCTAATATAGGGTATGTATTCGATCTTGACCCTATATATATATATATATATATATATATATATTTATAAAATATGTTATACACTTATAAGTATCTATTAGACAATAAAAAAGAAAACTAAGTCATAAGCACGCTGTAGATGGTAGACAATAAAAGGACTACTGAATTAAATAGCCTGGTTAAAATTTCATAACTAGGGTTTCAAAATGGGAAATTGCATACAATTTTGGGAGGCCAAAACTGTGACAAGGCACCTAAGACCTGTTGGTCTAGTGGTATCCAATTCTTACTTTATGTGAGAGGTCTTGAGTTCGAATACAGGGTGCCACAAGTTGTGGCTCTCCCCTCCTTTATGGAGCTAGATAGAGTCTTTATGGGTCAAGATTATAACTATCAACCCGGGTTTTTCGGGCTAAATATATAGGGTATTCCCCTTCCTCTTAAATTAAAATAAAAAACTATGACAAGGCGAATGGTGGCTTTTTTCCATTGTCGGAGGTGGCGACGTGCTCTCTTATTCGGTGGGATGTGACTATTTGAAGGTGGTGGTATAAGGATTTGAGAGTAATTATTTTTTGCTAGAAAGAGAAAGGGGGCTGAGTCGGGAGATGAATATGTAATGTGTGAGAGTGAGAGTGAGGAAAAAGTACAAAGACTTAAATTCAACTTTTTTTCCTTTTTCATTTTGCCCCCTGTACTTTTTTAAATACCAAAATAAGTGTCGTCATGCCCTAAACGTGTCAGACATGCCCGTGGGTGTTTATGACACCATGTCCATCGTTTTTTTTAAGGGTAAAATATAAAATGCCCCATGAAATATACTCAATATCGCATATACCCCATGAACTAAATAATGTGTCAAATTGATCCATCGGTCAAACTTATGTTTGTTAGCATTAGAATATTTTAGTGTAAGTATCAATTTTACCCTTCTCAACATGGACCGTGGCTATTTTTATATGAAAGAGTAAATAATTTTTTTTATAGTGGCTTTTAATACTTGTAAAATACACTATAAAAAAAATAGTATTAGTAAGAAATTTAAATATGTTATGAATAATTATTTAGTGGATGTCCATACAACTCCAAAGTCTCTTCACCTCCATGTCTTATCACTTTTCATCAAGAATATGATTCAATGTAATTACTTCCCTCATTATGTAATCAACTTTTGAGGTTCTTGATTTGTGCCTATAAATAGGCTATGTCATTGTAATGTGGAGACACACCAAAAAAATGAATACAAATATATCTCTAATTCTATTATCTCTCTACTCTATAATATTTTGAGGATATTTCATAACACGTTATCAGCACGATCCGTCTCAAGGTGATAATCATTTTGAAATTTGCCAAAAGATATTTATAATCAAGTCACATTGATAGGGTACTTAACATGATGTAAATCTAGCAAGAAGTTTCATGAGTTATTATGAGTTTGTAAAGGTAATTGCTGGACAAGGTTTTTAAAAACAGAGAGAAGAAAAGGTAAAGAAAAGGCATGTGTCACGCCCTACTTCACCTGTTTGGTAATTGAATCGCCAAAATATCCAATAATGTGGTTCAGAGCTCCACAAAATCAAAAGTCAAAACTTTTAGTGAAATAGGACATGAAATTCTTGTTATATGAATTTGATTTGATATAATCTCAAACTAGAATACCTCCCATTACAACACGTGAGTTAATCCACGATCTTAAGTAGGTTGCATCTATTGATCAATATTCTTCATATTTCGCCTGGGAAAAGGGAGACACGAGTGGTGAGCTACTAAGCTCAGTGAATGCAGTGTGTGTAAGTGCGGGGTTATGCATGAAAGTCATAATATATGTAAATGTCATGATGCATGATCATGATAATATGATAACAGTCAAACAGTGCAATAATCAGCAATGAATAAAGAAAGCTAATAACACATAACACTCAATTGTTAGTGAAAAATTCTAGAGGTGGCTACCACCGGATTTGCCTCAGCAAAGCACTAGAGTCACTCACAGTGGTTTCTGAGATTGTGTCACGGTGTAGCACTTAGGTCCTTCACTTCCAATTGAGGTCTATCACTGATAGGAGTCATTTTTACGTGATATTAAGCCCCTTTGCGTTTATGTTTTAGGTTCATTTATCGCTTGATTTTGTCACTTGTGCGTTTAATTCGTGCATTAAGTGATTTCAGGCCTTAAGTGGATACAATCGAATAAAGGGTGGAAAAAGTACGTATAAAACAAGTTTAGGCCAAGATGTTTCACACCTCTACGACCAAACAAGCAAGAAACAAGCTGGAGTTAGCCAAAATCATAGTTTAGTACCATTTCCGCACACCTGGGCGCCAAATCAGAAACAACCTCCACA
Source organism: Buddleja alternifolia (assembly GCA_019426215.1). NCBI lineage: Eukaryota > Viridiplantae > Streptophyta > Magnoliopsida > Lamiales > Scrophulariaceae > Buddleja > Buddleja alternifolia. The sequence continues at coordinate 4,857,848 of CM033405.1, forward strand.
TTGGAACGTCATTTTGATATATTTAGAGACAGAATTGGATGAAGTGGCCTTCTACAAAGTTGTAGATGTATGTCTTATCTTCACATGGGGACTTGAAGAATCAAATTCGGAGGTCTGTGGAGAATTTTATGAATAAAACACTATCTCTGCGCTGGAAAACACGAAAGTGGCAGCTCTCATTCTTAGTAGGTGGAAAACAAGAGAATGGTAGTTCACATTCTTGGTAGATGGAAAGGAAGAGAATGGTAGTTCACATTCTTGGTAGGAGGAAAGTAAGAGAATGGTTGGTGGAAAACAAGAGAATGGTAGTTCACATTCTTGGTAGATGGAAAGCAAGAGAATGGTAGGTGAAAAGAAAAGAGAATGGAAGCACATGTTCTTGGTAGGTGGATTTTTTTGCTATAAAAGGAGGATTGAAGACCATCCTATAACACACTTGAAAACACATTCCCCATTGGGGGAGCCTAAACACATCCTATCATCTTCATCATCCTTAGATTAGTTATGAAGATTATCAACAACCTCTGAAGGTGAAGAAATCAAGAAGCATGGAAGAGATGAAGATCGAAGTTCAACCATCAAAAATACGAGGGAGTTTCTTAGATTTAGATTTATTTTCGTCTATGAATATGAATCTTAATTTAAGTTCCTATCTTTTATCTTTTATGATGAAATAGATTTTTCGAACTAAGGCCATGTTGAGGCTAAATTATGATAATTGAGTTATAAATTGTGTTTTTCATATTAATTCTATTGTTGCTTTGTGTCTTGATCTTGTTTGAATGCATCATATGCTTAGCTACCATATGCATGATTTATTGCTTAAATTATTCGTTCGAGAGAAGTTAATTTAAGGTGCAAAGAGGATCATCACATAATCCGTAAAAAATAGGGAATTGCCCCTAGAGATAGGTAGAGATTCCCGGGTGCAGTTAGCCGGATTAATCCGGGGAAATTCTAGAACTTGAATGCATGATTGTTGGTTAGATTCTCGGATAGACATATCTAGGGAACCATCAATTAATCATAGGATTATTACAGCCGAGAAATCGGGTAGTAATTATTTAAGGTTTTTTCCACCAAAGCAACATTAGTCTAATAATATGAGAACATGTTTATAATGAAAATTGATTAATTTATGCCAACACATGTGTCTTAGTTGCTCTTTTCCATAGCTATCTTGATTTCGACATCTTGTTTCTTATATCTTACATACATAATATTTTAGTTAATTCTTGTTTTAGTTTAAGTTCTTCAATTGCTTTAAAATCATAAACTAAAATACAAGTCCTTGAGGTTCGACAACCTAGACTTTATTGTCCACTTTATTACTACACACGACCAGTCCACTTGCTGTTTAATACACGTAAGGATTTTTCGTGTCAATCACATAATAAAGGATACGGTTTTGTTGATAACCTCCTTATGACTCCCGCTTCATAATAACTACCTTATCCACCAAATGCAAGGAGCGACCTTGTTAACAAACTGACATGCCCGGGTACATGTCTAAATCTATGACCCCATCGCCATGATACGCTCCGTCCATGCGCTGGAGGGGAATCTGAAACCATGGGGTTGTGACCAAGCATTACGACAAGCCCGATGCTGCCCGCACGGGTCACAAACCTCCATGCCGCAATTTGGGCCCAGATAATCAATAATCCACGAGGGATCCATATAACCAAGATAATATCACATTTAGTGCACAGACGAGATAAAGTACTACACCAGGCCGACAGCAATCATAATACAACAATTGTATTCCGTCTCCCCACTGTCTCATACCAGCAGGAGACTTTGTACATTTGAATATCCAACAAAGATTAAAAGGATACCACAGTCCCAAGGTGCGATAAAGTACGACACCTGGGATACATAAATAAGTATGTTCGATAATTTAGATAAAACACATTTAAATTATGATCTTAGCTATATAAATGACAATGATACTAAATATTGCAGAATAAAACAAACTAATAAATTAAGCACTCACAGGAGCAACCAATTGTCGGTAAAGTGAAACACATCTCTAAGCTAATCACGTAACCCCTTTTTTTGTGAAGTCGCCATCCATGCTACCTAAAAGTGGGTATATATATCACACATATGTGCAAAGTACTACTGACAAACTAGTGAAGCACAATTTATTTCATAATAGGTATCATTTTATTACTTAACAACATGAATGAGGAAATAACTAGTAGTAACTCATGCCTGTAAATAAATAGTTTTATGATCAAGATATTAATTGTTAATTTTCAAATAATTGATTTATAAGTCAACTTCATCCATGAGTACTACAAGCGACCTCAATTAACTAGTCAGTAACTCAATTGATAAACCGATTATTATTATGTGTCTAACTAACAATTACTACCTAATTAAAATAAGGACTAAACAGCAAGCTATGAATTATACTAACTAATAAAACTTCTGTCAACTAACTAATAACCACGTACATGAATTTGGCAAAGAATGTGTAGTTATTATCTGGAATCTAAAATTAATTATGTAGCTATGAGCATGAGAATTGATTTAATAATCAAAAGAAAAGGGTACAATGATATGCTGAATTACCTGAACATTACCTTGATGAGCAGAAAGAAAAACGAACAGAAATGAAGCACTTTGCTAGAGCAATATCTCATTCTCATGTACATGTTATTTTATTGGTATCCTAAGTTAAGTTATCACCTTAATTTGTAAACTGACCACCAAATTCAAGTTCAAATGCCTCAACTCCATGATTAATTATAATCTAAGTATTTAATATTATATTCTCCTTGATTCAATGTATTAACTGAGCATTTCTATAATTTTATTAAAATAATGGATTGTAACAAGCAAGCTTAACATTGGTGAATCAATCATATTTATACTTGGTAGGGTTCACTAATTAGAAAATACCAGATAATTGTGGTGCGAGGATTAGTTTGGTATTAGTAGTTAAGTAATCCATGATTGAATTAAGACAATTGAACATACTAAAGCAATTAAGAATTGCTGAACAATTAATCTAATAGTAAGAAATGCAGAAGTAAATGAAGGAGAAGGAAAGGGGCGTACCTCTGGCTGTAGAGGAAATGGATTAACTTGGGTGTATATATAGTGTTATGTATAGTGTATATTTATTAGTAGGTTGCAGGAGGTGGCAATGAATTGGGTGGCTAATTTTATACAAGACACGTCCACCTCCAACTTTCTTTATTTTCTTATTTACCCAACATTAACATCAACTACAATTTAACCCCCAAAATTCTAAGATGGTACAGTAAAACTCATATACACTTCCAAGAATTTATAGAGCACCCCCTCATGTATAGAATTTGTTCCATTCTAGCCCAAGAACATTTTCTAATAATCACTATCTATAATTTTAAATGGATAATCCTTTAAATTTAAATCGACAAAGATTACAGATGACTAAACTTACCACTTTGAAATGAGGGGCGTCACAGCATGTGTATTTCAATATTTTAAAAAAATAGAAATAATGTTTCACATTTCCTTTACCATGCATATCATTTTCATGGTTGTTGGCCTAGCGACTTATCTTTTGTGTGGATTAATATAATGTTGAAAATATTTTATGAAATTGAATGATTGTTATGTTATTTATCTTATACTTTGATGATAATATCCTAATGATGAATCTTGCAAAACTTGACTTTGTGGATCTTGACATTATGGGGAAGAAATATTTATCTTTGGTGTTAGATGTTGAAATTTATTTAGATGCAAATAGTTTTGAAGACACAATCAAAGAAGGAAACAAAACATCTAATCAAGATAAAACCAAAATCCATGAGCCTCGTCCGATTGGTTCTGCTCCATTCCCTGAAGTGAATGTAGCAACACATAATCATTTTAATTATGAATAAAATCGAGGATGTGGACATGAATATGGTTATGAACATCATGATGGTTATTTTAATAACTCATCTTTCCACCAAAAATGGAAAATTATTGAAGAAAAAAATGAATGTGGGCAAAATAGCAAATCTATAGAGAATTTATGCTATCGATGTGGTGGAAAAGGTCATTGGTCATGTACCTGTCGTACGCCCTAGGTGGAAAAGCATCTTGTTGACCTTTACTAAGAACCGCTAAAAAGCAAAGGAAAGAAAGTAAAAATAAATTTTGATCTTAAATATGGCGATTCTGATCATGGCTATTTTGATGACACTCATTTAGATGTTGCGGATTTTGTTCATCTAGATGGAAAAAAAAATATTGATCACTTGATCAGCAGCAACATCAATAATGAAGATATGTGATAGTGCAACAACTCACACCATCCTAAATAATTAAAAAATATATATACTTCTCTTATTTAGAATGCAAGAAGCCAATGTTAGTACTATATCTGGTGGTGGAAGGTAATTGAAAGCTCCGACAGAGCTAATATATTGTTACCTGGAGGAATGCAATTTTATATTGATGAAGCATTATATATTACCAAGTCTCACAAAAATTTATTGAGCTTCAAAGATATCCGTCGAAATGGATATCATATTGAGACAACAAGTGATGACAATTTTGAGTATTTTTACATCACTAATACAATATCTGAGAACAAATATACATTGGAAAAGTTACCTATATTTTCCTCCGGTTTGTACTACATGTATATATCTTCTATTGAAACACATGTTATCGTAAACCAGAAGTTTGCGAATCAAAATAAGTTTGTTGTTTGGCATGACCGGTTAGGCCATCTCGGATCAATTATGATGCGAAAAATAATTGAAAATTCATGTGGCCATTCATTGAAGAGCCAGCAAATTCTTCAATGCAATGATTTCTCATGTGTTGCTTGTTCTCAAGGAAAGTTGATTATTCGACCATCAACAACAAAAATAGGAAGTGAATCTCTTACGTTTTTGGAATGTATTCAAGGCGATATTTTTGGATCAATACACCCATCGTGTGGACCATTAAGATATTTTATAGTTTTAATAGATGTATCAACAAGATGGTCACATGTGTCTTTGTTATCGACTCGCAACCTAGAGTTTGCGAGATTGCTTGCTCAATTGATTAGACTAAGAGCACATTTTCCAGATTATCCGATTAAGAATATGCGCCTTGATAATGCGGGTGAATTTACTTTCAAAACATTTAATGACTATTGTATATCTATTGGAATTGATGTTGAACATCCTGTAGAACATGTTCATACACAAAATGATCTAGCAGAATCGTTTATTAAGCGTTTGCAGTTAATTGCAAGACCTTTTCTTATGAGATCAAAACTTTCTATTTCTTGTTGGGGACATGCTATTTTGCATGCAGCAACAGTTATTCGCATAAGGCCAACAAGTTATCATAAGTTCTCCCCATTACATTTGATTTTCGGTCAAGAACCAAATATTTTCCATCTAAGAATTTCTGGATGTGTGGTATATGTTCCAAGTGCTCCACCACAATGCACTAAGATGGGTCCTCAAAGATAGTTGGGAATTTATGTGGGATTTGAGTCTCTATCTATAATAAAGTATCTAGAGCCGTTGATTGGAGACTTATTCACGGCTCGGTTTGCTGATTGTCATTTTGATGAATCAAACTTCCCAACATTATGGGGAGAAATAAGCAGCTGGAAAAGAAGATTAGTTGGAATGAATTATCTTTATCTCATCTTGATCCTTGTACAAAACAATGTGAATTGGAAGTTCAAAAGATAATTCATTTGTAAGGTTTAGCTAACCAATTGCCAGATGCATTTACTGACCTAAAGAAAGTGACTAAATCACATGTACTAGCTGCTAATGCTCCAGTAAGAATTGTTGTCCCTGAGGGACAAAGTAATGAATCTACTGCACGCTTGAAGCGCGGTAGACCTATCGGTTCCAAAGATAGTAATCCTCGAAAATGAAAAGGAGCTAAGAATCAAGATGGTCTAATCAAGGATAAAATAACTCTAGAAGAGTCCCTAGTTATAACTAATATTTCGGTTCTAAAAGAACCTCAGGTACCTCAAAATCGTGAAAATAATGAGATCTCAATAGATTATGTTATGAACGGGATACAATGGAATCGAAATGAAGTCAACGTTGACGATAAATTTGCATATAATGTAGCGCTAAATGTGATGAATGATAATGAGGATCAAGAATTAAAGTTTGTTAATGCATGCAGAAATAGAAATGATTGGCCTAAATGAAAAGACGCAATTGAGGCTAAGTTAAACTCGCTTGCAAAATGAAAAGTTTTTGGACGTCTAGTCTGTACACCTGAAGATGTACAACCAGTTGTATATAAATGGCTATTTATGCAAAAACGAAATGAGAAAGATGAAATTTTAAGATATAAGGCAAGTCTTGTTGCCTAAGGGTTTTCGCAAAGACCTGGCATAGATTATGAGAAGACATATTCTCCTGTAATGGATGCAACTACTTTTCGTTATATAATAAGTCTAGCAGTGCATGAAAAACTTGATTTGCGTCTAATGGATGTTGTTACAGCCTATTTGTATGGTTCACTTGATGATATATATATATATATATATATATATATATGAAAATCCCTAAAGGATTTAATATGCTTGGAGCATATAATTCAAGTTCTCGAGAACACTATTCAATTAAATTAAATAAGTTCTTCTATGGACTGAAACAATTTGGACGCATGTGGTATAATCGTCTCAGTGAATATTTGTTGAAGGAAGGATATAAGAATGATCCAATTTATCTTTGTATTTTCATGAAAAGATCTGGAAATGAGTTTGTTATAGTTACAATTTATGTTGATGATTTAAATATCATTGGAACTCCTGAAGAGATACAAGAAGCTGTAAATTGCTTAAATAAAGGATTTGGGATGAAAGATATTGGAAGAACAAAATTTTGCCTTGGGTTGCAAATTGAATATTTAAAGAATGGAATTTTTGTCTATCAAGACTATTATGTATCAAAGGTGCTAAAGCGTTTCTATATGGACAAATCACATCCATTGAGCACCTCGATGATCGTAAGGTCACTAGATGTGAACAAAGATCCTTTTTGACCTAGAGAAAGTGATGAAGAAACTAATGTATCTTGGTTGTCATACTCGAGTTGATATAGCATTTGATGTTAATCTATTAGCGAGATATAGTTCTTTTCCTACACGAAGGCATTGGAATGGGGTTAAGCAGGTGCTTCGCTACCTTAGAGGTACAATCCATATGTGCTTGTTTTATTCAAATGTACCCAAGTCCGAATTGATTGGATATGCAAATGCTGGATATCTGTCTGATCCTCCGAATGGTCGTTCACAAACGGGCTACTTATTTACATGTGGTGGCACAGCTATTTCATGGTGGTCTATAAAACAAACCATATCGGCCACATCATCTAATTATGCAGAAATCTTGACTATTCATGAGGCAAGTCGATAATGTATTTGGTTAAGATCTATGATTCAACACATTTGAGGGACTTGTGGTTTATCTTCTGAAAAAATGATCCCGACAATCTTATATGAAGATAATTCTCCATGTATCGCACACTTGAAAGAAGGGTAGATTAAAGAAGATAGAACAAAGCATATTTCACCAAAGTTCTTTTTCACACATGATCTTCAGAAGACGGTGATATCAATGTTCAACAAATCCGTTCCAGTAATAATCTTACTGATTTGTTCACCAAAGCACTTCCTACAAGAACATTTGAAAAACTAGTCTACAATATTGGCGTGCGTAGACTTAAAGATCTTGACTGATATTGTCATGACAGGGAGATAATATACGCTGCACTCTTTTTCCCTTAACCAAGTTTTTTCCCACCGGGTTTTCTTGGTAAGGTTTTTAATGAGGCAGCATCTGATTGCGCATTGAAATAATTATGTTCTCCTTTTCTTTCACTAGGTTTTTGTCTCATTGGATTCTTCCTAATAAGGTTTTAACGAGGCATATTCTTAAGTGATGGATATCCAAGGGGGAGCATTATGAATAATTATTTAGTGGATGTTCATACAAGTCCGAAATCTCTTTACCTCCATGTCTTCTCACTTTTCATCATGAATATACTTCAAGGTAATTACTTCCCTCATTATGTAATCAACCTTTGATGTTCTTGATTTGTGTCTATAAATAGGCTATACCATTGTGATACGGAGACACACCAAAAAATGAATACAAAGTTATCTCTCATTCTATTATCCCTCTACTTTATAATATTTTGGGAATATTTCATAACAAAATACATATATATACTCATACATACTTCTTACCCCAAATATAGTAAATACATATTTAGATACAACATATTGAGTAAATACCTCTTGCCAAAAAAAGATATTAATGCAAAAATATTTAGTAATAAGTAATCATTTTGTGTGCACAATGTCTAGACCAATGCGTTATTTTTTTTTATTAATTTTTAAAAAAATTCAATTTCATTAAATAAAAAGGTAAAAGAAAATTACATCATACAGTGGAAACTCCTTCGACGAACCAAAATAGTAAAGCACCTAGAAACAAAAAATAAAATCGGACCAATAACCTTCTACATCAATTGTAAAATGCTAAGCATAACCAAAATAAAACACAACTAATTCAATTAAGCATAAGCAACAACCATTCTATGTAATCCTTTCCATTCCACCAATCACCAGGCTATTTTTCGGGAAAATTAAATGAATAATACAAAATAAAATATTAATTATTAAAATAATAAAACTTTAATTAGGTATTAGAAAATAGCACATTCTGCTGTCAAGTACAGCGGAATCTTTAATAAATTAATGCATTCCGCTGTTGGGTACAGCGGAATGTATTATATATATTTTTTCCTTTTTTAATTAAATAATGGTTTTTGCTTTATTTTCTACTCATATTTCTCACTTTTTCGTGCATTTTTGGGTTTCGACTTGAATATATAAATTGTAGACTTTCATATAGATTTTGTAACCGCACAAGAATGGATTCATTTTGATATACAAGTGAAAGAATACGACAAGTAAAAAGAAAACAGTAGAGTAATTTTTTAAAGAAAATAATGACTTTGTCTATGTTTTCGACTCATTTTTCTCCTTTTTTCGTTCATTTTTGGGTTTCGACTTGACACATAAATTGTAGATTTTCATATAAATTTTATAACTACACAAGAATGGACTCATTTTGATGCCCGGGTGAAGGAATACGGCAAGCAAAAAAGTAGCATTAGAGCAATTTGTTTAAGAAAATAATGATTTTTTTCTTATTTCCGGCTCATTTTTCTCCCTTTTACATACATTTTTGGGTTTCGATTTGAACATATAAATTGTGGACTTTCATATAAATTTTGTAACTGCACAACAATGAACTCATGTCGATGCCCGGGCAAAGAAATACGGCAAGGAAAAAAGCAACATTAGAGCAATCTTTTTAAGAAAATCATGATTTTTCCTTGTTTTCGGCTCATTTTTCTCCCTTTTTCCCGCATTTTTTGGTTTTGACTTGAACATATAAATTGTATACTTTTATATAAACTTTGTAACCGCACAAGAATGGACTTATTTCGATACCCGGATGAAGGAATACGAAAAGTAAAAAGGAAACATTAAAGCAAGATTTTAAAGAAAATAATGATTTTATCTATGTTTTCGGCTCATTTTTCTCCCTTTTTCATTTATTTTTGGGTTTCGACTTGAACACATAAATCGTAAATTTTCATATAAAATTTGTATCCGCACAAGAATAAACTCATTTCGATGCCCGGGCGAAGAAATATGACAAGCAAAAAAGCAGCATTAGAGCATTTTTTTTTTAAAAAAAATAATTTTTTCCTTGTTTCCGGATCATTTTTTTCCCTTTTTTCTTCATTAGCATTAGAGCATTTTGTTTAAGAAAATAATAACTTTAACCTTGTTTCCGGATCATTTTTTCCCTTTTTTGTTCATTTTTTGTTTCAACTTGAACACATAAATTATAGAGTTTCATATAAACTTAGTAATCGGACAAGAATGGACACATTTCGATGGCCGGGTGAAGGAATATGGCAAGAATGGACTTGAACAAATGTTGCTTTTTTGCTTGCCGTATTCCTTCTCTCGAGCTCGAAATGAGTCCATTCTAGTGCGGTTACAAAGTTTATACGAAAATTTACAATTTATGTGTTCAATTCAAAATCCAAAAATGAACAAAAAAGAGAGAAAAATGAGTCAAAAATAAGGAAAAAATTATTATTTTCTTAAAAAAATTACTCTAGTGCTGGTTTTTTGCTTGCCGTATTCCTTCACCCGAGCGTCGAAATGAGTCCATTCTTGTGCGGTTATAAATTTTATATAAAAGTCCATAATTAATATGTTCAAGTCGAAACCCAAAAATGAACCAAAAAGGGAGAAAAATAAGTCAGAAACATAGACAAAGTCATTATTTTCTTTAAAAAATTGTTCTAATATCCTTTTTACTTGTCGTATTCCTTTACCCTGATATCAAAATGAATTCATTCTTGTGCGCTGACAAAGTCTATATGAAAGTCTACAATTTATATGTTCAAGTCGAAACCTAAAAATGCATGAAAAAGGGAGAAAAATGAGCCGAAAATAAAGAAAAAATTATTATTAAATTAAAAAAGGAAAAAAATATATAATGCATTCTGCTGTACCCGACAGTGTCCTATTTTCAAATGCCTAATTAAAGTTGTATTATTTTAATAATTAATATTTATTTTTGTATTATTTATTTAATTTTTCCCTATTTTCCAGATCCTTATTAAAACCTTAATCCTTATAGCAACCCACACATTCATTTAACCCCATCTTCTAGGGCGTTTTTATTTGCATTTGGCTATCCGACACCTTAGCCCGAAATTAATGAATAAAATAAGTATCTCATTTGGACATATGACATATCTTATCTTTTATTATATAGTAAATATTTAACACAAAAAGTTAATATTAATAGAGAAATAATATCATGTATATTTAAATATATATAGAGTATTTTTGCATTAACATTGAGTAAAAAATCAAGTAAAGAAAATAAGTGAAAAATAGTGTGACAAATCAAGTGAAAAAACAACGAATAAGAAACTGACAGGAAATTAAAACAAAAAAAAATCAAGTGAAAAAATTTGTGTTTAAAAACGAAGAGAAAATGTCAAGTGAAAAAAATGAATGAAAAATTCCGATTGACAAATTTTGGAGAAAAAAAGAGGCTGAACTTTTGTTTTCAAATCAAGCTATATATATAAGGTAGAAGGGCAATTTTGGAAAGTAACTAAACAATCATAACACAATTGGCTTCAAAAGTTGACCAAGGGACCAATTTGGTACATTATTTAGTTCATGAGGGTAAATACGACAGTGAGTAAAGTTTGAAAGGGCATTTTGTATTTATCCCCTTTTTTAATTCAAACATGTTTTCGCCATGTCAGCCACGTATTCGTATTCGACACTGCAGCACGAGTCGATTTTTTGGAGTGTCCGTGCATCATAAATTTAATCTAATCACGCGAACTTAAATTAAGTTTTTTATTTAGTTCTTTAAAGCTAAAAATAATAATAAATCAGATAAATAAATGTTTTTAATTTTTTTTACGATTAACGGGTATGATCTAATCCTTTTAGGACAATACTTTTTTTATAGTTTGGATCAAAAGATGGCTCAATTGTCAATAATGGGATTCATTTTCTTTTATATGTAACAGCTTTGTGCAAGAATACATTGTTTGTGGGTGGTATGATCTCAGACTTTGCCACTTATTTATTTATAATATAGCATCTTTTGTTCTAATAAGAAAAAATAAAAATCTCCAGTATCAAGACTACAGAATCAGAAAATTTTCCTCAAACAAAAACTAGATCTAAAATGGAATACCATCCTTTTAGATATGATGAAACAAAAGATTGAGTGAATTACATGCACATCCCCACTTCAGTGTTAATTATAATTTATTTATTTTTGGTAAATTACAGTTACTTCAGTGTTAATTACAAAAAATTCTTTGACTTTTGGTAAATTACAACGAGAGCTCCTCAATGGGTCTATTTATAATATTTGCAGGAGGTGAAGTTGTAAATAAAAAATATTTCACAGGAGCTATAATTGTAAAAATAGCTTAACATGATGGTCAACCTTGACCACAAAATATGTAACTTAAAGATACATATATCGTATCAAACTGTATTAATAAAATTCAATTCAAATATTTATGAGATATGCTATTTATTCTCCAATTCTTCAAATTGAGCGCATTTGGATCTTAATTGCATTTGCTAAATTAACCATAGGAAGATCATTTCTAGGTCTCCACTCAATACACTTTAACGTGGTTTACTGAATTTCAAGAAGTTCATATTTCTTAGGAGTACAATACAGTGATCGACGTAGGACCATGGTGTAAAATTCGACCGAAACAATGAAATTTCGGTCGAAATTTCGAATTTCGAGAAGTTTCGAAGCGAAATCGAATTTTCGATCCAATTTTGCAGAATATCTTCCGAAATTTCGACCGAAACCCGAAATTTTCCGAAATTTAAAATATTTTTGTCAAATATCCATCGAAATTTCGGCCGAAACCCGATATTTCCCGAAATATTTACCGAAATCAAAATTTCGGCAGAATTTTTTTATATATATATATTTTTTTAAATATCATATAATTAGAAAATTATAGAAAATTATATTTATACACATAATATGGATGGAATTCACATAATATGTGTGAACCGTGGACACATAGTGGATACTCAGTGGATACAATGTCACACCAACCCTACTCATATCTTTTGCCACAGGTTTATGTTACTACTCCTGTCGAGTATGTTGTACCCGTTGGGGTTCTTCAAAATTCAACACCAGAAGGATATCATTATCATCATTATATGCAGTACTACCAACATTCCATGTCATGGGCGGAATATTGTCAACATATAACTAATAATTTTCACTTGCAATATGAAAGTAGAGGTAGGACAGATACTAGTGATAGCGATTTCGATTCTCCTAGAAACTCGATGTGGTATTGAGTAGTAACTTTTATTTAAATCTTGGTACATTTTATTTTAATGAAGTTCTCATGAGATTTAATTATTATCTTACTATCAAATTATATTTATTTCATATTTTTCGCAACAGTTTTTAATGATATTATTTAACAAATTCATTATCCATATATTATATATAGAATATTATTGATGTAAAATATGCATAAGAATAATAATTAAAGCTACCCAAAATTTTATTGCAAATTTTCAAATATTTTTAAAAATTTCCATGATTTTTTTAAAATCAAACGAAATTTTGAATATCCCCGAAATTTTCATCAAAATTTCCGTAAATTTACTATGCCGATATCTACCCCGAAACCGATATTTGAGACCTTGCTTAGGACTTTGTACTGTTCTTGGCTAATCCTAGAAAATTGATCAATTTGGGAAATTATATTTTTTGTCCCTAAAGTTGTTCACTAAAATACATTTGGTCCCTCATGTTTCAACTCGACAATTTGACCCTAAACATAGCAATTTTGGACACATTTAGTCCCTGTCGTCAAATGTCTTGTTAAACCTAACGGGAATGTCCTAGGTGGCAATTTTTTTAATTGTCATATAATTTTAATTTCTGACATGGATAAAAATAATTTAACCATATATAAAAAACATTAAAAAATATAAAAATATGAAGACATAAAATTAGAAATAATTTAATCAATATGAAAAACATTTAATTAAAAAATAGATATGAAATTAAATTAAATATTACAATTTAGCCTCTCTAGTGATGTTATTTTTAAATTTTTGAAATATTTCTTTTATATATTAGTATTTTAATTATTTTTATATTATTTTTATTTGTAGTCAATTTTATTATTTAAAATAGTATTTAACTTTTTTTATTTGGATTTTTTACCATTTTAATTATTTTTTATTTTATATATGCATATATATATTTAGTTAATTTTATTATTAAAAATAGTATTTAACTTTTATTATTTTTATATTAATTTTTCAATTAGTTTTATTTTATTTTAATTTTTATTTTTTTGTTTGTTATATTTTTTTGTTTTTTAGCTAATTTATTTTTATTATTTTAAATATATTTTTATTTGAATTTGAATTTTTTTTAAATTTTTAAAAAAATAATTATTGTTTATATTATATTAATTTAATTAACTTTTTTATTTTATTTTTATGTTTTTATCCAATCTCCACGTGGCAAATTGAGATTTGACCACCTAGACACAATTGACTTGAAAATTGAAAATTTTCAAATTGAAAAACCTAACAAGACCCTAATTTTGACTATTCTGGGGATTTCGTTAATTTAGATGAAAAGTTAACGGTAGTGACTAAATATGTACGAAATTGACAAGTTGAGGGACCAAATGTGTCTTACAACTTCAGGGACGAAAAATGTAACTATCCCAGACCAAATTACTCTAGTATCTTGATAAATAGATTGGTTAACAGTAATCTGAGGGGGAAAAGGTTGTGTTATAAAAAAAATTTGATTTTTTTTCTATAGCTTAATTATTCATATATATATTTATATTTATAATACATTAAGTTATATACATTTGTATCGGTTTTCAATATTTTTGCCATAATCAACTGTGGTGGGCCTTAATAGTAGGAAATTGGAGTTTTCGAAATTGATTGCATTTGCAGATGTGAGCTCAATTACAACTTGGGCTATTGATGCAAATTTTCATAACTTGGGCTTAATGCAGGGTTTTAAGGTTACGTAGGCCCAAACAACTTAAGTATTTATGTTTGGCAGACTTAAAATGACAATTTCATGAACGCATCTTACCATTTATGTTGTCAATCAATACACATCCTTCACAAATTGTGCATACATGGAAACTTGGTCATGCTAAGGTGTTCATGGACCGATTCCAACCCTAGATAGTTAAATACGGGATGGGAAAAATTTGTCATTCATTACGTACGAACATATTATGAAATTTTCTTGAAAGTTACGGTGAAAAAATGGGAAAAATGGGCTAAAAATTACGTGAACGGGAAATAAATAGATTCATAGATGTACGAGTATAATACGGATACAAATGAATTATTGGGGAGTAAAAATACGAATTATTTTTATATGAATTTGGATGATATATTGCTTGTGCTTACTTTTATCATACAAAAATAATAGTTTATATGAGTATCTAGTTGAAATAACATTTGGATAGATTATCGAAGTTCTTACGTTTTTAATTGTGTAATAGTCAATCAGTACTATGAAAAAACTTACACCAAAATTGAGTATTACACAAATTAAAAAATATGAACTTCGATAATCTATCCAAATATTAATTATTGTCAACTAGATATGCATATAAACCATTATTTTTATAAAATAAAAGCAAGTACAAGCAATATATCATTTGAATTCATATAAAATAAGTTGTATTTTTACTCCCGAATAATTCATCTGTATTCGTATTATACTTGTACATCTACGAATCAATTTATTTCCCATTCACGTATTTTTTAGCTGATTTTTTCACCGTAACTTTCAAGGAAATTTTGTAATATGCTCATACGTAATAAATGACAAACTTTTCCCGCCATGTATTTAACTATCTAGGGTTGGAATCGATCCATGAACATCTTAGTTTGGACAAGTTTTCATAATAGCATAGAGCTGCAACCATTTTTTTGGAGATATTTTGTTTTTCAAGTTAATTTTGATAGAGAATAAATGAGGTCATTCCAAGAATTTTTGGGCACTAAAATGGAGTTCCAGCTTTTTTAGGGGAAAAAAAAAAAAACCAAAGTGAGACTATAAGTGACATTTGTTCTTATTAGAAAGAAAATTCCTAAAACCTAAGAACTTGGATTTGTCACAAATATTTGCTAGATTTCAAAGATATAACCAATTTTCGGACAAAACTAGGAAAATGGAGAGAAAATAGTCTTTTTAATATTTAACTAGACAATTCATTCAATCCCTAAAGGGTTTCATCCGACCATATCATTCAATTAGATATCAAATTGATCGTGTGTGTATATATACATATATTTTAAACTTTTTCGAAATTACGCAAGGTGTGATATAAAATTCATTTTGCCCATTTTGGCGGGCTAAATCAATGAATTTGACTTATATTTATTTGAAAAAATGAAAATCAAATTACTTTTGAGAGAATTTTCATAAAATAACTACTCACTGAACACATAAGTCATAACAAACAAGTCAAATAAACAATCCTCAGCCATAAAAAAATTTATGTCCAAAGTCATTTTTTTAAAAAAAATTCTTGGAAAACGTTTCATCCAAATACTCTTTTAATATCATTTCTAAAAAAAAAAAAACTTTATTTTCCAACTAAAATCATTTCTCGACCAAATGTTGATGCTTTGGAGTTGCTTTTTTCTTGCTTACCCAAAAAGAAAAAAGTTGCTTTTTTTTTAAGTGTGATGCGACACAAGTACTTGACTTGTAAATTGTAACTGGAGCATATTCCATTCCTCATTATATTAGGTTCCCAAAGAGGTGTCGGCAAAGACAAGATTGATCTGATCCGACGATCATATGTATCCTAGAAATGTTTAATAAATTGGCCATCTTATTTTGGCAAAAAGTTGGATTAACTATATATTTTCATTTCTACTATACAGTAAAACCCCATTTTACCATTTTGTACACATAAAAAAGTGGTGTGAAAAGTTGTGTGCATCCAAAATTCAAGCTTTAAGTTGACATGAAATTTATCCCCAAAAAGGAATCAAGGAAATACTCCATAAAACAAGTCATATTTTATTGCTGAGAATGTTTGAATTTTCATACAAGAAGTTGAATATAATGGGAGTGTATACAAACTCTAAACAAAAACACTTTTAAACTTTTAGCTAAAAATAAGTTTTTGCTTCTGATTCTCTAAAATTAAGCTCCAAATTGAGTAGAGGGTACTTCTATATGGTTTTAAAATTGCTGCAATTAAAATAAATCTTTTATGACAATTTTATCCTTGAAAATATTGTATTTTTTGAAAAATAATAATTTATAATCACTTTTATTTGCAAACACTAATTGCTATTACACATAAGAGGCAACAAAGGCATAAAACAAATGGACCATTAGTCGGGTGATTAAATTAAATTAATGTGCATTATTAGAAAAATTTTGGTATTTGTCTCCTCGTGCATGATGGACATGGACAGCCAAAGTTGACATAATTCTAATTAAGTAAAGGGGATAATCACTATAGGTTTCACCCTCATCTAATCATTTTTCCATAAAAAATGCATATATATGTGTTACATTTATGTTATATACAAAGATGCCCAATAGATATAAGATCTTCCCTACACAATGACAAAATGTCACTATTGACTATAGTGATAATTTAGTAACAATAAAGACATTTGTGCACTATATTTATGTTGTCACTAACCATGAGTTACTAATTGTCAGGGAAAATTTCATATTTTGTATCGTATTTCACCATTTGTACATTTTTTATACCAAATATTTTGAAAATCTCACTTTTGATGCAATGTTTGTCATTTTGTATCACTTTTGGTACAACCGTTAAGTTGATAACAGAAATAGGCACGTGAGGTACGCGTGGCCATTAGCTTTAGGCTGACGAAGGAATAAAAACAGGAAAAAACTGTAAAATTAAGGAATAAAACAAAATTAGGGTTTATGAAAGGAAGAAAATCGGGGATTTCTTCAAAATTAGGGTAAACACATAATTTCTCCATTTGCTCGACTTGCTCGGTTGGAGGACGATAAGAAGATGTTATTCTTTCAATATTTGAAGAAATTGACCCTTTCTTACCAACTACGTACTGAACAAATCGCACCAAATATTGAAGAAATCCCGAATTTTCTTCATTTCCTGAACCCTAATTTTGTGTTCTTTCCTACTTTTACCCTTTTTTCAACTTTTGTTTCCTCCCCAGCCAGAACTTAATCGTCCACGCATACCTCACTTGCCATTTTTCGTTACTGATAAGCCCGTATTTTACGCCTTTTTGGGTGCTTCTTTTCTTGGATTCGGTTTGTTTTTTAATAAATTTTATTCCACATTATACCTTGAATTGTGTTGTTTATGTCATTACGTGTCTCAGATCCGGAAAATTATTTGATACAAGAGATGAGAGAAAAGTCAAGAAAAATACTCCAAACAAAGTTGGATGCCGTAGCATCCATGAATTAATTGCCTACCTAAGATATATGCAGTGTGATGCCGCAACATCAAAGTCGGATGTTGTAACATCACGAACGTGGACAGAAACATATAAATACGCATTTTAGGTCATAAATTGTATATGTAGACTTTGAAGGGAAAATTAAATTAATAATATATATAAAAAAAGAAAAATTAGCAAATATTGAAAAAAGTATGGGAATCAGATATTAGTACATTACGACATGGGGTATGTCGTCTCATATAAGAGACAACATACCTTATGTCGTCTCTTATTATCTTTTTATTATTATTATTTTAATGAGAGACGACATATGTTATGTCGTCTCTCAATTTTTTTAAAAAAAAAATTGCAATCGGTCAACAAAGGTTGAAAATAAATGTTTTTGCCTCCCCCCACCTCCACCCCAAGCTTTTGCTGTATCCCACCCCCACCCCCAAACACAAACTTGCACCCCACCCCACCTCCACCCTACCCCGTCCCCACCCCCAAAGCCATTTCTCTCTTCTCTATCTCTTCCAGTTTTTTTTTTCGGTTGCCTACTATACCGGACATTGTCGGACTAGTCTGTTGGTCCATCCGGATCGCACACCCGGCCTGGTGGATGAGTCTCTCAACGGGGGTAACTGCGTACACAAGGAATCGAACCTGAGACCTTGCTTTCACGTGTTGACTATGAGTTTTTTTTATTTGCTAGTCACGGATTTTCTAGTCACGGATTGTCGTGATTGTCAAATTTGTTGCCCCCGACGAAGAGCCATACTCATATATATAATTTCGTAATTTTTTTTAGCAATAAATAAAATATTATGTCAATATATATATATACATATATATATAATTATCATGTGACCGATATATAAATACACAACAACCAACGTCTAAATAAATTGGGAAACCAACGGGGTTGGTTCGAGTGGTAAGCAGCTCGATTCCGCTTAAGCAAGGTATCGGGTTCAATTCCTTGTGTACGCAATTACCCCCATTGAGAGACTCATCCACCAGGCCAGGTGTGCGACCCGGGTCGATCAACAAATTAATCCGGCAATGCCCGATACAGTAGGCAACAGGAAAAAAAAATTGGGAAAAGATGGAGAAGAGAGAAATGGATTTGGAGGTGGGGTAGGGTAGGGTAGGGTGGGGACGCTGCAAAGTGCAAGTTTGTGTCGGGGGAGGGGGAGGGGGGGGGGAAGACACAGCAAAAGCTGGGGGTGGGGGTGGGGGTGGGGGGCAAAAGCATTTATTTGCAGCCTTGGTTGACCGATTGCAATTTTTTTTTAAAAAAAATATTGAGAGACGACATAACATAACATATGTCGTCTCTCGTTAAAATAATAATAATAAAAAGATAATAAAAGACGACATAGGGTATATCGTCTCTTGGGGGAAGACACAGCAAAAGCTTGGGATGGGGGTGGGGGCAAAAGCATTTATTTGCAGCCTTGGTTGACCGATTGCAATTTGTTTTTTTTAAAAAAAATATTCGCATTAAAATAATAATAAAAAAAAGAGAATAAGAGACGACATACCCCATGTCGTAATGTACTAATATCTGATTCCCACCCTTTTTTCAATATTTTCTGATTTTTCATTTTTTTATATATTATTAATTTAATTTTCCCAGACATTGAATAGCTGTTTTTCCACCTAAAAACTCAAGGAGTCCTTTCAATCATCTAATTTGGCCTTCGAAAAAGTCGAGTTATTTCATGTCATCCACTTTAATGTTACTCAACTGTGTATTTGAACCATTGAATTTGTATATGATGATGTCACAAATTAAAATGATGACATTATCATATATTATCTTACTACTTGCAACTCCTTTGGATGACATGGAATGAGAATGTATTATAGTGTGTTTGGGATGGACAATCATGTTAAGGATATTTTTCCAATAATGCAATTTGCTCCCTATCTTTGCACTCTGGAAAATATCCTCTTTTTGCGTTTTGGTAAATGAACCTTTTCGACGAGTGTATATTAAAGAGTTACTAATATATTATTTATGCCTTTTTTGAAATATCTTAACTATCACTTCATCGTTTTGAAGTTTCAAAATTACAGAAACATCCTCTCTGAAAGTACAACGTTTAAGAAACTTACTCTTGGGTACTACCACCCACTCACAAGTTACAAGCCCTTGCAAGTTGCAAGTATTTGTGTTTCGCTCACTCACTTTAACCTTTACAAACATGGAAACTCCTCAAATCAAACGTTTGGAGGGTAAAAGAATTTTCCAAAGAATTAATTTTATTTTTTTTGGTTACTTTCCAAAGAATTAATACCTAGTATGAAAAGGGCTAATTATACGACTCTCTTTATTTACTCCCCCACTCCATCTGTTGGTTTTCCATTTGATGAAGCAGAGCTGTAAAGTCGCTATCAATATTAAAGATAGCCGAATTAAGTGCTCTATATAGGAGATCTAAAATTCATCAGGCACCTAAATATCATGGGCATCATCAGATGCACTATAAAGCACGGATACTCTTAAAATTAAATTTGTACAGTGTCATACTCGTATCGAATTCACTAATCTACGGATACCACTCGCATATATATTGGATACCCTTTTTGCGTATCCAAAAATTAAATTAAAAAAATTCAGATATCGTATCCGATATTTCTAAATGTCGTATCTCATACAAAATTTGAAGTATCTGACACGCCTTGAATATAAGATATAGTATTTTAAATATTATATAATACTTTTAGGTTAAAATAGGAAAATAATAATGAATTTGATCATACATTAAAAGGTTAAACAAAAAATAAGAAAGTCTAAAGAAGCAAAAATTCGTTTTGGTTTCACTTCTTAATATATATATTTTTTCTCTTGCTCTACGTGAAATCTATCATTTACACTTTATTACCAAATATTTTGAATAAAAAGGCAAATGTTGGTATCAATGAAATGACATTCATACACCGCCGCGAATGATAATATATTATAGTTACCTTCGAAATCTTTTGAACTTATAAACAATAAATTTGTGTTAGTATTGCACTTTTATTTATGTTAATAAACATACTCACACAAATTTATTTTTAAATATTATATATGTATATATTCGTATATCTAACGTATCGTATCCTATAATTTTGAAATTTGCCATATTTCGTATCTGTGTCGTATCGTACCCGTATCCTCATATCCGTATCCGTGCATCATAAATTGCATGTATATGACAATCATTACGGTGATCTAGTTTGTACGTAAAATCTCTAAGTTTTCAATTAAAAGTTATAAGATTTCGAATCTTATAATGAATGTAAAATTATCATTTTATGTTGATGCATTATAGGCCGACGGTGGCTGTTCCTTGATCCAATGAGGAGCTAGTACTAGAGCTTATAAGAAATTATATATGCTGGTGAGGTTGCTAGCTAGGCTATGTTAGTCTCATTGAGGTTTGGCGAAGAGGAACATTCTACTTCAATTAGTCCCCTTTATTGCGGTATTCACTGTAGGTTTCACCCGATCTAATCCTTCTTCCATAAAAAATGTATGTACATGTCTTACATTTATGTTATACATATATGACCAATAGATATAAGATTTTCACTACACAATAATAAAATATTAGTGACAATAATCAAATGTTAATGTAACCACTAATTATACATATCGGGTGACAAAGAAATTTGTTTTGTTAGGAAAAAATATATTTTTTTGCAAAATTTAATAGTGATAGAAATTGTCGATAAGTTGTCACAATATGGGGGGGGGGAGGGGAATTGTGCACTATATTTATGTTACTAACCATGAGTCGCTAATTGTCAAGAAAAATCTCATTTTTGGTACCGTAACTGGCCACCTATATACTTTTGATACCAAGTATTTTGAAAATCTCACTTTTGATACAAACGTTGTCATTTTATATCACTTTTGGTACCACTATTAAGGTGGTAACGGAAATAAGCTCGTGAGGTACGCGTGGCCATTAGCTTTAGGCTGAAGGAGGAATAAAAACATGAAAAAATTGTAAAATTAGGGAATAACACAAAATTAGGTTTATGAAAGGAAGAAAATTGCGAATTTCTTTAAAATTAGGGTAAAAATCACATCATTTCTCCATTTGCTCGACTTGCTCTGTTGGAGGAAGAATAAGAAGACATTATTCTTCCAATACTTGAAGTTGAACAAATCGACCCCTTCTTACTAACTACTGAAGAAATCGCACCAAATTTTGAAGAAATCCCCGATTTTCTTCTTTTCCTGAACTCTGATTTTGTGTTCTTTCCTAATTTTACCCTTTTTTCATTTTTTTTCCTTCCCCAACTAGAACTTAACGTCCACTCTACCTCATGTGCCATTTTTCATTACTAATAAGCTTGTATTTTACGTCTTTTTGGGCACCTCTTTTTTTGGATTCAGTCTGTTTTCGACTAAATTTTATTCAACATGATACCTTATATTGTGTTGTTTAAGTGTCTCAGACCCCAGAATTATTTGCTCCAAAAGATGGGAGAAAATTCAAGAAAATACTCCAAACAAAGATGGATGCCTCAACATCCAATCCGGATATCATGAGTTAATTGTCTGTCTTAGAAGATTGAAGTGCATCATCAAAGTCGGATGTCGCAGGATCATGAACGTAGACAGAAACATATAAATATGTGTTTTAGGTCATAAATTGTATATCTAGACTTTGAATAGTCATTTCTTCACCTAGCAAACACCCATAGAAGATAGAGAGAAGCTTGGAAAGGAAGAAAAAGCTTTGAGACTCCAACTTTGTCTATGAAGACAGAGGATTCAAGCGAGAGCTCCAATTCAAGACATCTTCAAGGGAGTTTTCAATTATATTTCTTAGATTAGGTTTTACCATATCTTGAAAATTAATTGTTTACTTGTTAGATTTTGTTATGACCTAATTCCTTTTGACCAAGGCCATGTGAAGGCCAATTAAGATATTTAATTTATGAATATTTTTCTAATGGGTTAATTTTGTTCAAGACTATCTGTTGAATACTTGTATTTAATGCTTTCAATTGTCTGGCCATCAATTGCAAGATTTTGTGCTTAGTTTAGATTCCAGGAAGAATAAACTAGGGATGCATATAGGTATTGAACATCATATCATGAAATTGATTAGGGACATATTCGATTTCTTTATGTGGTATTTCATGCAACGGGGAATTTCATATCACATTATTGCATTTTTGTTAATACATCGTCTCATATAGGGATATAGGGAACCATTAACAAAGATAGACTTGTTATGCGAATTGGGTAGTGAATATATCAAGGAATTTTGCCTTAGTTTGAGCAATCTAATAATCCGGTAAGACATGATTCATGAATTACACTCAATAATTGGTTGGATCATGTGTTTTAGTCATTTCTATATCTCATATTTGTTTCTAGTTAATTGTTTTTTTAGTTTAGTTCATAAATAGTTTAATTAAATATATCCACCTTTAATAATTGATTTAATATAGAATTACGTAATACAATAGTTTCAATATTTAAATATGTTGTCCCTTGGGTACAATAATTCGGACTTAAAATTTACTATATTACTTGCACGATCTAATACACTTACTAAGTTCTTGCGTGTTAAATTACCAAATTAACAGTGGTACCAAAAGTGATACAAAATGGCAATGTTTGTATTAAAAATGAGATTTTCGAAATATGTGGTATCAAAAAATGTACAAGTGGTCAATTACGATATCAAATATGATATTTCTTCCTAATTGTCAATAGTGATAGCTTATAAAAAAAATTCTTGTCATTGAAAAACATTAATATGACAAAGGAAAAATTAATTTCAGTTATTACATATTATCTTGTGACGTTTGGCATGCAATTGTTACATTAGAAAAAATATTATTAGTAACAAAATTGTAAAGTTATAATCCAAAAATTATTAGTAAACATACATAATACGGTACTAGTTTTTAATGATGAGAATTATTTTTAATTTGTCAATTTTTACAATTAGTGACACATGCTTAGTGACAACATATATAGTGACGACTATTTTTAGTTTCACTAAGTTGTCAAACATATGTCACGAATTTTCAAAAGTGGCAGTATCTTCTAATCACTAATTGTTAGACGTGGCGAAGTATATACAATTTTTGTAACTATTAGTCTTGTGAAAATTACATTTGTTTAAAAAAATAAAAATTCTTATCACTTAATATATATAATTAATGACAATTTTGACATTATCACTTGACATACTGTCATTAATATTTTATTTTTTTGTAGTGTTGCTTCACTTTTTGTGGCTGTTATTATTTTTTGTTATAGAGCTTGTACTAAAATAAAGCAATTCATAACTGATAGACAAACTACGCAGTTCGGATATTTGATCTGTTACAATTGTTATCTCATCTTGCATATAAGCATTATGTGTATAAATTTTTTCCATAAATATACGATCACCACTTGTAATAATTCATGAGTAAAATTAAAGCAGAAAACCACACATTTTTCCATTTTCACTTATCTTACCCAAAGGTGAAACTGAGAAAAAGAGTCCATGATCATGATGCATAATTATAATCCCTTTTTGGGTTGTTTTTGTTTTCTTGTTATAAAAAGAGTTCAAAATTCTAAGACATGTTTGTTCATTTTATCAGATTTTGGTTTGACTGATGCATGGGATGGGCTTGATCCATCTCTTTCTGTTTGGCTTAAAATAATGTTTTCACTGAAAAGTGAAAAAAATGAAAATAATTTTTTAGGAGTTGTCAGTAATTTCTGAGAGGTTCTGAGCACCGTGAATGAGTGAGTTTATGACCAAAAGAAATTATGCAAAAACCAGTTAGATTTGGGTAAAAGGTTAATATCCAGTCAGTTTGGATTTCTTATTGCAAACCGTGTTGTAATTTTATATTGTAACTCGTATATGAATGTCTTGTCTACAAAATGTTTTCTTGAATATAAATTTTGATATGGATTATATACACTTATTAGCATGCAGGCATGATATGCAACGCAAGATGTAACACCATTTTTACTATCGCGTGTCATATCATGTGAGTTTTACTGCAACCATGCACGTAAATTGCAGATGGAGATTAATGTTTATGTACGGTTGAATGATTTTAAATATTGTCTTTCTTTAAGATGAGTTTCTGTATTAGTCTATTAGATTTTACTTTCTTAATGAAACAGAATAAATTAACATTATAATTATCTCAATCCGAAAAAGATGTATTGGCTTGGGTACAATATCTAACTTGGAACAACTTACATCAAGCAAATTGTTATGATATTTGTTTGTGTGATAATTTTAAGCACTGTCATGATATTTTCGATGTTCGGTTATGACTTATGAATTAAGATATTTTTAAGTTTGCTTTTGAATTCCATTTCAAGCACTGTTGTTCTGCTTATGTTTAATTTTCCTTTGTTGTTGAACTCTTTTTATGATAATATAATTTTTTTCTATCACAAAAAATGATTGATCATTTGTTCGAATTTTATACCAATTATTTGTTCTGTGTAGTCATGGAAAATGATAATGGTAAAATAGTCATTTCCTAGTTGTGTTTTTATTTCATTTAACAAATATCATCGTTTATGTGTATAGTTCAAAATACACAAATACCCTCGCAAATGTATCAAATAGATCACTTGCGGGAACAAGCATGCATTAAAGAGACTCAAAAGCTTACTTATGTTTCTATAAATATACTATCATTACCCATGTTAAAACGAAAGGTACATTCACTGTTATCTCTGCATTATGTTGGTACATTCAATGTCATCTCTGCATTATGCTTTTACAGTTGGCACGTCAATATTATTTATCTTTGAAAAATGATATTTGACAAGGGATACGAAACTAATTTGTTACGTTGTGATTTAATCATTTAAGAAGATATGTAGGTCATTTATATAAGATTCAAATCCAATTGGTTCATTGTTTGTGACATGAGCATGTTAAACATACATAATGAACAACCAAACATCGAAAATCCTTTTAGAAGACCTAAAATTATCTTATTCCAAAAATGGATTTTGACAATAGATAGTATGATTCACTCATCAAACCTAATTACTTTTTCACAGGATGCACCTGAATTTACACCAAGGGTTACTTAGGGAATTTCCGCCTAAAAAATTATGAATCTAAGTAAATTTAAGGTCAAAAGAGAGAGCATAGTACGTTGTACATCTGTACTGCAGCTATAGTACAATGGTTTGTGACTTTTCATGCCACAATTCTGAATCCTAATTTAGTATTTAATTAAAGAAAAAAAAGCATCTTCTATACCTAAAAATGTAAAGATAAATTATTTTTAATAAAGTGCAGATTTTGAACAATAATGTGTAGAAAGAAATAAAATCAGGAAAAAAAAAAGAGTAGTCAGTACACGTAGGAGTGATTGTGGTTCGGTTTTGTGATTTGTTTTTTCATTAATTTTAAACCCAATTGCCAAGTACGATTTGAAAAAAATAAAATTTAAAATTGCAATTTTGTAAATCAAAATTGACAATGCAGTTTTGTGCGGTTCAGCTGTTTTTCAAATTATTTTACATTTTAGTACTAACTAAGAAAACACTTGCCCAAGAAACATTTATCAAGACTACACTCCCTGAATCATTAAACAAAAATTAATGTCATTACATATTATTATATAAGAGTATCATACGTTTAGAATAGGAAAAAGTACTAGTTATCACTTTAAATATTTATTTTACACTGATTATAAATATCGTATTCGCATATTTTAATCTATATATATATAAATATATCAAATAAATACACACTCATATATAAGAAAATAACCTAATCTAGCTTGTATGAAAAGTAGGACGAGAAACCTGTATATAAACAAGTAATACAAAAAATGACATGTTATGTTGTAATAGTTTGATTATTAAAATCTGTGCACTAAAATTTGTAAAGGATATTGTAAAGTATATTATAAAGTATATTATAAGGTTATAAAACAATAGTTAATCTGACTATGGATGGCAATAGGGCAGGTATGAAGCGGGATTCGCAAAACCCGCTATCCACCCCATTTAAGTTTATTGATACCCACAACCCACCCCGCTCCACTTTTCACCCCGCCCCGCCAAATACCCTACGGGTTCGGATTTTACCCGTTAAACCTAAATGAGTCGTGAAAATTAATTAATTAATCCAACCCGCAATCATCCGACCCGAATTCGAATAATCAAAAACTAATAAATTTACGATATAGACAAACATCATGAAAATCCACACAATTAATAATCAAATCAAAGTCCAAATTTAAAACCATATCAATACGATACTACACTAAACAATTTTGGTTAACAAATAAAATTAAAAAAAAAGAAGTTAAGTTATGCAAACTTTAAGTTATGTTGAAGATATTAAATAATAATTAAAAATCGATTTATTAGAATAATATTAGCGGGCGGGGTTATGGGGCGGGTTGCACCATACCTGCTACCCGTCCCATATCCTGTCAGGTCATAAATTCAATATTCATAACCCGCCTTATAACCCATTTGGTGTACCCAAACCCGCCCTAATCGGGTCGGGTTCTGGACAAATACCTATCTAACCCTGCCCAATTGCCATCCCTAAATCTGACGCGATATTTCTACTACAAATAATTGTGATAGTTAAATAGAAGAAATGTCATAAATATAATCTATAATATTTTTTTGGTCAACTCTTCAAGTGTCAATTATATAAAAAAAATATGACACTAGAATATCATAAGATATATCACTTTAAAGTCTAAAGCACAAATGTTGATTGAATATATTACTAATCATGTAAAAGATATAACCATATCAATTCAATAATAAATATTAAATAAAACTACAAATATGAATAGTATTACGAGTAAAATCTTTTAAAAGTTCAAATTAAAAAAGAATAGTAAGATATATATATATATATGTATGTAGGCAGTGGCGATGCGGTTCGATTTTTTTTAACACTAATTTTGAAACTAAATTGCATAGGGGCGGTGTGGTTTTAAACCACAATTTGCATAGAAAATTGACAAAAATGGTGCAATTCGGTACGGTGCGATCGGTTCAGGTGGTTTTTCAAAATCAATGTCCACCCCTAAGTACACGGCCGTACTAAAATTACTTATATATATTGGGATAATTACACTTTTGGTCCCACATAATAAATATTAAAATTATTTTAATCAGCCATGTTTAAATTGTGATTTTAACACCCCTAATTTTTTATTTTGGTTACACTTAAATTCTTTTGAATATTTATACCTATAAATGTGAGCAGGGACGTAGCAAGGATTTTAACTAAGGGGCAAGATCGAAATTCAAAAATATAAATATTTAATATTTATTTTTTATGCACATTTCTTCCGATGCGAGTATGATCTTTTTTCTTAAAATAATGAATTTTTTATACATAATATTAACACAAATTATAGTACAAATATAAATATTCTAACAAAAAGTTGAAAACCAGAAGCCATCATAATTTAAGATAATATAAAATTCAAAAATATGCAGATCACAACTAAATAAACATAGTGCTAACCTATTTATTAGAGATATAATTTTGGACATTCTAAATTGTGCTCGATGTTTCTTCATTACATCGAACTCGTCAATGATTG
Organism: Buddleja alternifolia; assembly: GCA_019426215.1. Classification (NCBI taxonomy): domain Eukaryota; kingdom Viridiplantae; phylum Streptophyta; class Magnoliopsida; order Lamiales; family Scrophulariaceae; genus Buddleja; species Buddleja alternifolia. Next base: position 4,886,495 of record CM033405.1, read on the forward strand.
GGTCGATATTGAAAGTTTGAGCACTATCCAAAAAATCGACTTCGATCTTACTACGCAATTTTTTCTTGAATATATTTATACTTGAAGACGTACACAATTTTGTTGCAGTAGAAACCAAAAGAGTCAAATAAGCTGAGTCAGCCTGTCTAGCAGATAGTAATTTATTATCTTTCCTGTCTTTGACAATACTTGGCTAAATGCTACCAAAAATGAAACAACTATACCCCACTATATTGAACTTTCTACTTACAAATTACTAATAAATCTCCACACCTGGTGGCTGATAGGGCTGAAAACGAGTTGAATAAGTTAGTGTTCAAGCTTGCTAAAATTATTATCGAGTTTCAAAATTTGGGTTTGAGTTTAGTTTGATTGTTAATCGAGCCGAGCTCAAATGAGTTTTAATCAAATCGAGTGAGTAGCTTGATTACTTTGCATATAGTTTATCATTTTTTACTAATCAAGTCGAGCTTCAAATTTATCGAATACGCAAAAAGTTGTTCAAGTTTGGTTTGATATGTTAATGACCCAAGCTCAAATGAGCTTTTATCAAACGATCTCGAGTCGAGTATCAAGTAGTTTTGTTTGTCTTTCAACCCTATACTCGCCACCCCCTTAAACCTATCAAACACATTATACATATATAACTGCACATTAAACAGAACGCACAATTTGATCTCTTTTTTTTTTTATGCTACATATATATGTGTGTGTGTGTGTGTATTCTATTTATTCTCAATTTCTCTCTTCTCAAGATTTTTCAAATTGTTTTATATGTGTCTATCATGTATTTGTTGAAATCCTAATCAAATAATTTTTACTAGTGTTTAAAGATATAAAGTGAGAAAATCCAATTCAAAGATTTGTATTCAAATAATAAAATACATTCTTGAACTTTGAGATGAAAAAATTATAATACACTTTCACCACCTATGGCATAATAAAAATAGATTAAAAGCCATAAAAGCACACTTTCAAAATTGGGGAAATAGTTAAACAAAAGTCAATGACATATTAAGAATATTTGAGTAATGAAGAGGGTAGTTTCGTAATTTTTGAGGGGGTTAAAATTGCATATTTAAAAAAAATGTATGCCTGAAAGTTGAAAAATTAAAAATTTGAAGAGGGGGCCCCCTTCCCTCCCCCCACCCCCCGGCGTCTAAGCATGCATTGATCAAGTAAGGGACTAAAGTGAAATCAGATTTATGATTAAATGAAACCAAATTAGAACGTTAGGGATGCTAAAGTCACATTTTAAACATGGATTAAAGTGGTTTTAACAATAAACACGAGGACCGAAAGTGAAATTACCTCATATATATATATATATATATATATATATACACACACATATAAATTAATTTGCACAAATAACAAACACATTTTGCTCCAATTCTCTCTTTTTTTTTCTTTTTTTTTTTGAGTGAATCGATTGCATGATACATGTAAAAATATTAAATTTAACAGTCAGCTAACAACTAACTACACGATGTCGGTGAGAGTTAAATCCAAAATCTCTAAACTCCTGGGGCCTTAACCTCGTTAATAGAACTAGGCTTGATCATAATGTCCCATTTTCCCAAAATTGTACATTTATATTATTATGTTTTTTCTGTTTAATATTCTTAATGCTGATTTAGCATCCGTTTAATGAAAGTTTTACCGATTTTACCTCAAAAAAATATTATTATTGTTTTTTCCGCTGTACATTTATGCCATTGGCTTTTGATTGATGGATTCTCCAGCATATTTCCTCCTTTGTTTCTTTTATTAATTTTCACTGAGTCCACAGTTGAGGTAAATTGTCAGGTATTGTTCAGTGTCGGGGAAAAATTTAATTTTGGTATTATAGAACACGTAAAATTTGCTTTTGGTATCACATTATTTCAAAGTAACACTCTTGGTACCAAATAGTTTTTTTCTTTTTTTTTATCAATTTTGATATTGTCGTCAGTTGAGTAACAGTCAAAGTCACATGCCAATCACATGTCCGTTAGTTTAACATTTAGGAGAAAAAATTTGCACGTGATGTGCACAACATTAAAAAAAAATGGAAAAATGATTAAGTATCCGCTAATTCCTAACCCTAATTATAAACCCAAATTCACGCCCCCACTCAATCCTCTAAAAAATCCCGAAAACCCAACTTCAAACCCATTGCAAAACCCTAAATATCTCAACCAAATCGTCTGTAACTGGCTTTAAAGGAAGAAGGATGTCGAATCCCCCACCCATTTGGTCGCGAAATTAGTTTTGGAAGGAAGAAGAACGCTCACGAAATCAATTTTGGAAGAAAGAAGAAGGTCTATACCTAGCCTTTGCTTTCAATATTTCGTCTGCTACTAGGACCTAAAATCAAAACCCCCCCCCCCCCCTCCTCCCCGGCCCCCATTTTGACCGAAAATTTTCCCACCAAATTGAATAAAATCAATTTCCCTCCTCCCTAAATGTCAAAACTAATGGATAATGGATATGTGACTTTGACAGTTAGTCAACTAATGGAAGTACTAAAATTGACAAAAAAAATTGATTTGGTACCAAAAATATTACTTTGAAAAAACATGGTACAAAAAGCGAATTTCACGCGTCATGTGGCACCAAAATTGAGATTTTTCCTTCAGTATTCACACAAGCTATTTGGTTTCAAATTTTAAATTTCAACTAATAATATATCCTATTTAACATATCATGCACACATGATAAATGTGTAAAAATATTTTTTAAAATTTTACGAATGAGATACATAAAATGGGTTTTATGATATAAAAATATTTGGTTCTCATCCATATGTGTATGAAAAATATTAGCTGTGAATAAAAAATTAGTCAATAATATGTTTCGTCTGTCCCAAATTTATAATTGCTCCGCTTTTTATTGTAAAATATTCTCAAGTATTATTTAATTTCCTAAACTATTTTTCTTCTTAATACATTCTCACTTGGAGGTAATGACATTACAATAGTAACTGTCAATGACTACTTAAAAATTAATAATGTAATTTTTTAAAGAAAAAACACTTGTCTTTTTAAGAGCTATCTAAAAATCACACTTCATTCTTGTTTCAAAATAATTTTCCATTTCATGTACCAGCGTCACGTCTACAAAATTAACATTACTTGTATTTTTTAGAAAAAAATGTATACGAATAAAATATATATGAGAAATAAATACAAGACGAATATTATCTAAAACAAATTATCTAAGGGAGAATCTCATTTTGGTACCATAAATGATCACCAATTCAATTTCGATACCATTGATTTAGTGAATTTTACTTTTGGTACAAATATATAAATTTTCTCACTCTTGGTACTCCGTTAAGTTAGGTGACAGAAAAGGCCACATGCTAGGTGATAATTCTGTATTTTTATAGAATTATCTACCTTTTATTCAGTCGTTTGCATGCTCTTTCGTTGTTTCTTGTTAGTTGTTTCGAGTCTTTTTACTCTTTTTTTCTTGTTTTCATGTTGAGTCATCTATAGTAGTTTTTTAGTTGTTTTAGTGTGTTTTTGTTATATTTTGGGTGTTTTAAGCAATTCTAGAGTCTTAGGCGATGCAATTGAATAAAGTTATGTTTTATAGGTCTTCATTAAATGCACAAATGAGAGGAGCAAATTGCAAAGAAATAGGAGAAAATCGCTTATTAAGGAAAGAAGATAAGGAAGCATAAAAAAAAATCTGGGTATCTACGCATCGTAACATGGCAAAAGATGTCACAACATGCTCAAAGGCAGCCCATGACATGAAGAAAAATAAACATGACATTTCGCGACATAGCACTTGATGTCACGACGTGAAATCTGCGAGTACCAACTCCTGATTTTTTGGCCAGCGATCAGTCTGTACTCTTTTGACTATATCTCCTCAATCAAATCTCTAAATCTTTTGATTCTAGCGGGGTTTTAAGCTAACAAGACAAGCGTCAACTTTCTTATTGGGGTCGGACTCATTGGAAGCCGTTAGATCAGAGAAAATCGAGCTCAAAGGGGACGACTTAGAAAAAAAGAAGGGATTTGGGGATTGAAAAGGATTTGTCAGCTACACAATAGGGAGAGACATGTTTTGCTGAGGAGAAAAGAGTGAGAACCCTAGAAAAAATACATCTTGAGCAAAAAGAATGAATTTTTACAAGTATACAAAGGATTCAAGCGGAAATTGACATCACTTGCGAGAAGAGTATTTCATATTTAAGATTTATTTCTTTTCCTATTGGTTAGATCTTTCAATGTTGAATTTGTGGATTGTAAACATGATTTTCATTAGTTTTTGTGTGTTTTTCTTAACAATCATGAGCTAAATTTGTAGTTGGCACACCCCTGGAACTCTAATTATTTACATTTAATGTGAAGTTTATTTATTTTTAGTTTGATTCTTCATCCTGTTGTTTGTTTAATTTTGTGCTCTATGCCTCAATTAGCTTGATCATCTATTTTGAGTATTTGTTTGCTTAATTGAACTAGACATTGGAATATTAAGCATAGAACTTGGATTAAACAGAGAAGGATAATGAACTTAGGATATGATAAGTTGCGTTATTTATCTTTGAGGATAGACATATACCCTTAGATCGTTCTTAACTTGAAGATAACTTAATCTTCATGTGCCTAGTTTTAGTTTCTTCGAATAGACATATGGAGAAGACTAGAGTTAGATAAACTTCTATGTATTCGACAATTGCATAGTTAGAGTTAGCAATTGAGATGGTGATAGAACTAGAGATTAATTTATTGCTTAAATCATGTAACGAGAGGGAAGGGGGAGCTTACATTTTATTAATTTGGTTAATTCTTGCTTTTTAACTAGTTGTTAATTTTTATTTTCGTAGTAAGTTAATTACAAAATTATCTTATTAATTTGAATTTGAGGCACTTAGATATAATTTTCACTTTAATTCTTCATGAATTTAATTAAGTCTCTGTGGGAATCATATCTGTACTTTGGTACACTTTATTACTTGTGGGTACGTGCACTTGCGTTGAATTGGTCTTTATTTTATACATGCTAAATGACCTACAAATTTTTAGCGCCGTTAAAGACTTTTTCAGCAAGTGGTTAAATAGAGGAATAAGAATAGGCAACTTGGGCTCAACCAAAACTAGGGCTCATTTTAAGGTGGAAATTGATAATTTTGCTCACATTCTTCGATTTTTTGCTTTAGTGAGCTCCAATTCTTGAATTTTTCGACCATGTCTTCTTGTTCCCTAATCTGAAAAGTAGTCTTGCAACAAAATCGAAGTCTCTATTGTTGGGAAACTTAAATAAAAATGCAGCGGAAAAATAAACTCTCATGGTGGTTCATCTCCGATTTATCACATATTCAAACCATGGAAAAAAACATACATTTTATGAATTACTTTCATTCTTTAATGCTCAGCCTACTTTTGTTTTCCAATCCAAGCAGCAATATAGTCACTGCCTCTAAATCACCAAGCTGGAATTTAAAGCGAAAAATCCCCTTCTTTTTCCCCGTGATGGACGGCTAGAGAGAGAGAGAGGTGGACAGTTTTTGACTTGGAGAAAAAGTTAATCTAAGAGGCTATGTTGATTATTTCCACCAATTAGTATTTATACTACACAAGAAAATAATTAAGCCCATGAAACCAAGGCCCTAGGCGTCCACTTTGGACGCCTACTAGGCATGTTCTAGCCTTCAGGCTAGTCCACGTATTTGGCTTCTATTTTATTTAATTATTTAATATTATTACGTATCCAATAAATAAATATATTAATTCCATAATTAATTTTTAAAGAAATTAATTAACACATTAATATAATTAATTAATTAATAAGATCATCCAATGACCAATTAATTAATCACGGTATCAAATACCGAGAAAACTCTTCAAGTCCAAAAATAATATTTTTCCTTTGCAATTCCTTTAAGCGCGACTCTTTAGGTTTGTCTCAAAAGGCAATTGGGAGGAAACCAAAGGATGTGGGTAACACCTAGTCAGTCTCGTGGTCCACATCGTAACCCAATTGAGAACGAATGAATAGGATCATTTCAAACCTTTCACGCTGTGAATATCGTACGAGTATAAACCTTTTATTTTAATATCTCAGTCAAGTGAGAGTCACGATTTAGTCAAATTCACAATACTTGACCATATGCATAGATCATAATGAGTCGAGGTCACGGAGTATATTCTTGTGTCCAACAAGAGTAACTCTAATGCTTTGGTCAAAAACTTTTGACCTCACTCATTCATAACGACATAGGATATATACAGATTTTTCTATGGTGAACCGGGAGTAATACTCCTTATGTCTATCTCTTTCACACACTGAAGTGTACTGTGTGTGGACCCCACACACAGTTGTGTGAAAGAGATAGACACAATGGTACACTTTGGAGTAACACTTCCGGTGTACCATAGAATTATGCGGATATATACTCATTCACTTATGAGAGAATAAAATTCATCTTGTAAATTAGTTAAGACTGTTGTTTGCCCATCAAGTTGCACTTCGAGGTCGATCCCACCAACGGGTAAATTGGATCTAACTACTCTGATGACAAACTTGAAGTCACAAACACATCTTCAACGTGATTACTCAAGTCTAAGGCTCACGCGTACCTATTACAACTTATCAGTTCTATCATTGACTGTTATAGAGTGAAATCCATGTGACAGAACCGATGCGAGTCATGTTAGAACCCATCAGTCCCATTGATGTGTCTATGACACAAGCTCTCACTAACTCATAGTGTTTGACTAGCACTTCTCATGTCAAAACTTATATCATACAAGTCTGTATCCAGTATTGATGTCCAGTCAAAACTCTTTATGACTTGCGAATTAATTTAGACATTAAATATCAAACTCTTCTAGTGTCAATCTCCCTAACCCGTACGGAGTAGAAGATTCGTCTTAATGTCCAGGACTTAATGTTGTTTATAAAACTTACAAATGCCTATATAGAAAACAACACAAAATGTCTTTTATTAAATAAGAATGTTTAATTACAAAAGAATGCCCTATAATTTCTATCATCTATGGCATTTGAGGGCATAACACTAACTTCTATACAAAAAAAAAAAAAATTAAAAAAAACTTACTGTAAGTTGGATGCTCAATATATTGTATTCTGGGTCACGGAGACTCATCCTTCCTCAAACTTCTTCCTCCTTTTTGATTCCTTAGTGAATTGATATTTTGAGCCTTTGATTTAAGGGAATTTGTGAAAAGGCAATTTTTAAGGGCTCAAATCGTTTTTCTTCCTTGATGCTTTCGTGTTTTCTGGGTTATTTAAGTGAAGTATTAGAGTTCACAGTCATGAGCCAAACACGTTAACAGTCACCTAACTTAATGTAGTACTAAAAATGAGAAAATTTAAACCTTTTTGTACCAAAAGTGAGATTCACTAAATTAATAATACCAAAAGTGAAATGCTTATCATTTATAGTACTGAAAATGAGATAATTCTGTGGATTCAACACTACAACATTTTTCCATTTTTTTTCTTTTGAATGAGAATAACATTGTTAATAAATAGACAGTAGAGTAAACAAAAAAACAATTATTTCTAGTAGAGAGGATGAATGTGGTCACTATACCTTTTGTAGAGCTTCGAGGGTCCTATACTCCTATGTAATAATGTAAAGGAAAGAATCCAAACAATCTGTTTTTAAGTACAAAATGTCTTCAAGTACTTCGGGTCGGATTCAGGGAGCAAAACCCAACAAATTCAAACATTTCATATTGCCCAATTTCGACGTCCACTCTCACTGAGAATACTCTATTTCCATCATAATTAACATATTGCACGCCGCTGTTAGAATCTCAAGTCAAAAGTTAAAATCATAAGTAGAGTTGTAACTTTATTTTCAAATATATTTGCAGTGCTAAGTTACGTACGAAGGGTTGACGACACGTGGTTGTCTCCCTAAAAGCGCTATGAGTCAAGTTATTAGGCCTCAACCATACAACTAGACACAAATCTATGTTCGAGTTCTACCACGATTTTCATCCTTTAAATTGAAAAGAAAAATGTTGTATATCATCGTTTTTTAATTTGGAAAGTATATATGTATTTAAATCCTTTGAAATAAATTACTTACAATAGTTATCAAACCTAGGAGAGATGAGAAAAAGAGATAAATAAATGGTGACGTATCACCAGCATATAATTTGTTGATGGAACATTGAGAAATTCAACCACAAAAATTAGTTCATTGAAAGAACCCAATTTCATGTAAGCCCCTAATTTAAAACCCTAGAGTTCCGATGGCATCTCATACCTTATAATTAGAATCTTAATTAACATTTGACCACGTGTTCATAGCACTGAAGCTCAAGTGGACTAGCTTTACGCTAGCTTAATTTTGAATTATAATTAAAATACAAAAATCAAAGGCCATATAAAATCATACTATAAACTCATAATTTCGATGTCGGATCAAATCCTAATTTTACAACTAGGAACATAATATATATATATATATATAGGATATAGATTAAATACATCCCTTGCCATTAAGTAAGATATAAGACTCAATCTAGGCCTTTGATTCAATTTGATCCCAAGGTCTACATTTAACTAATTTAATAATTTATTTTAATTATGTAAATGGCATTTTAGTCATTAAATCACATATTCAATTACATCACCCCTACCACCGCCAGCTCCGCCACCTCAACAGCACTGGTCGCCGCCTTCTGATGGAGTCGTGGTGGCGGCAACTAATCCACAACGGCTTAAACCCCGTTGTATCGAGTTTGTCGATGAATGGCTCCACTCATCGTTCGAGATGCTCCGTAGAAAATATGCCTTGTGGATTTCGGTTTCAGCCCAGAGACGTTGAATTAATCGAAGTTTATCTCAAAAATAAGCTCAAGAATGAAGCTTTGCCATTGGGGTTAGAGAATCTAATTTTTGATGTCAAGCTCTATGATCATAACCCTCAAGAACTCATTGGTATTAATTATTTCTTGTATGTATATATATATTTACTGGTTCGTCTAAATGAAAATCAAATAATTTATTATTATACACTACCATAACAAACCATTATACACTACAATACAAACCATTATACACTTCAATACAAATCATTATACATTGTAAATTTTATACACAACTGTATGTATAACAAATTATAGATTAGATTCATTATTATACGCTACAATACAAGCCATTATATACTGTGAATTTTATACACAACTATATAAAATAGTATAACAGATTATATTTGACATATATATGCGTATGTTCCTCAAAAATATATTTGGTAATTGGGACCGTATATGAGGCGGTATTCTTAGAACCGTTTTAAAAGAGCAAAACAGACCTGAATTTATGTATTCATTAAAACTACCTTTTTCATTGACCAAGTAATTAACTACTAATATATAGTTAATACTAGTCAATTACGACAACTTGGTTTTGATCAATTTCTTGTTCTATTCACAGTCTTCTTCTTTATTATACACTACATTAGATTCATTATTATACACTACAATACAAACCATTATACACCGACGAGTTAATGCAAAATTCAGAAATTCAATATTTCAGATTTTGATTTTTTCAATCTCAAGTTGGAGATTTCAGAAATTTCAGATTTTAGATTTTGAGAAATTCCGAAATTTTAGAATTTTAATTCAATCAATAACTGAATCTATTAATTTTCTGTGATTTAATTTTGGCAACAAATCGAGAGATTGTAGGGGAGATTTCTTCAGTTTCAAATGGAGAGATTTTAGGAAAGATTTTGTCCTTTTTTTTTTTGTTGGTTAAATGCTGTAAAATGATGTCATTGACTGTTATACCCCTTGATACAATTGGAGCCAAATATCCAGTTTATTTATTGATTAATTGTGGACTATTGGATTTAATGTATCCAGTGGTGTATATTGAGTTTTAGATCTTATCTAAGAGAGGATATGTATTAAATCTTGACCCATATATATATATATATATATATATATATATATATATATATATATATCCTTAAAAGGTGTATGAGAGAATTACATTGGTCCACCTAGTAACTTGCGGAGGGAACAATATCGAATCAAAGTTTAGTAATTAAACCTTAAAAAAAGACATTTTATAAACCTAGTTGACATCAATTGGCTTTGTGCAGTCAAAAAAGAACAGAAGACAAAGCATAGTACACATGGCATTATTATATATATATTATAAAAAAATAAAGGGGTCATGATTCTGGCCCGGAAATCGTCCACCTTAATCTTGTACAAGAAACATTATAATATGAAACTCAATTAAATATTGATTATAAAATAATAAAATGAACAAAAATGGAAGTTACAGTACATAATATAATCGATGATGACGTCGCTGATGATGCAATTGCGCATAATATTTTAATAATTACGGGCCCGATTAGAATATCAAAATGGTTGGATAATCAATGTTACATATCTGGATACATTAATTAAAGCCTATTACAGTTGGGATAAACAAATTCAAAGGGTTTCATATTTTTAAATTTTATTTTTTGAGAATATTAATTAAATATACTTGTTGAAAAGAAAAGGTGGTGAAAGCTTTAGTAGAATTAGGTTAAGTCCCTCTCATCATAATAACTAATATTGTCCGTCTGAATTGCTTTTGCTCATGACAGAACTGATCCAAAGGACACCAAGGATGGTGACAATTCACCACCATCCGATCATATTTCCCAAAAACAAACTAATGGTCCTAATTTCTGAGGGAGAAGTGCTACTAGGGATATATACGAACCGAGCATGATAAAATTGTTATGCCCGAGTCACAAATTTTGAGCTTGATGATCTCGAACAAAAAGGCTCAAGCTAATACATATTATATATGTTATGATTAATAATGTACTAATAAATAAACATTTATTTTCCGCCTATGTTGAACTTGTCAGCAAGTATAATTAAATTTGAGGTTCACTTGTTATAAAGTTTGAGTCAAGCTCTACTCAAGCCAGCTCGACTCTATTCCCCCTTCTAAGCCCAAGCAACATCACTCGTTGTGTTTGTCTGTTCAAATGATTGTCGGGCTGTTCTATGCTGGGCCGAGATCATTGGTCTCGGCCCAACGACAGCCGTTGGATCCCCCACACCCCCCCCCCTATTGGGGGGATCCAACGGCTGAGCTGGGCCGAGACCATTGAATTTCCCATGATTGTCTATGGGCGTTGGAGTTACATACCCATAGCATGGTAATACTGTGTATTTTTTTGGGTTAAATGCAAAAAAACCCCATGTGATATAATTTTTTTGGTAAATACCCCATGTGATCACGAATTAATCTAAAACCCCCCGTGTTTTTAAAAAGTCTGCAAAAAGTCAATTTTTGTTAAAAAGATAGAAAGAAAATATTTTTTAGGTGAAATAATAATATTTTGTCTTTTATATTGTTTGGAGAGTGCATAAATGATAAATAAGCATGTCAATAAAGGTGAAAAACATGAAAAACACAATCATTTTTTTACAAAAGTGACTTTTTGCAAGCTTTTTAACAACACGGGTGGTTTTTAGGTTATTTCGTGATCACAGAAAATTTTTAGCAAAAATTTAAATCAAAGAGGTTTTTTTTGGCATTTAACCCTATTTTTTGGGACAAGGAATTTCGACTTTTGACAATTTATTTGCTTTTTTGTACTTTTTTTCAATAAATGATTTAATTTCGTCTCATATTGCAGCTCAGTTTGAATGAACCGCATAAATATTCATATTGTTTTTCTCTATTTACATTCTAGATTTCTTGTTTTATTTTAACACAGACATTAAGTTTACGTCCAAGCTGCGTTCGTTTTTACGTTATCTAGCACATGAAACCTTTCGTCATGAGATTTCAAACCCAATACTTTGTTCCGATACTATATATGTAGTTTTACTTTTATTTTATAATTATTCTGATACGATATGTAATGTTCGTCTCGTCTAACCGAAGATTTTCTTTTCGGAAACTTGAAGTATTATAAATGCTTTATATTATCCACATTTTCCCCCCTGATTATAGTTAAAATACCCTAGTAATTATTATACATAAAATGTTCTCAAGAGGTTTTTTTCTTTTTTCTTTTTTTATATATATATAAAAAAAAAAGCATGAATCTTTACAGACTTGCAGAAAAATGGGATTATAAGAAAAAAAACCAATAATTGGACTCAAGAAGGTCTGATGAGAGGGTGGATCCCATTTTTCTGGAGCCAATTTTGGGGTGTTTGCTGCTGTGGGAATCCTGATGATGCTGCAGCAGTAGCAAATAATTCGGCCTGATTCATTTGCCATTGCTGTTCATTTCTTGGTACAAAATTTCTGCCACCATTTACCATATTGTTGCTGCCCCCATGAAATTGATGAATCTGTTGAGGAAAAAAAATTCACAAATTGATATAATCGATAATCTCGGGATGTTTTGCAAAATTTGAACTAAAACTATATGAGAATGGAAAATTCTAGTTTTATGACACTGGCAATTTCAGGACACTAACTGTTCAATTTTTGTGCGTTGATGAAAAATTCACCGGAACTTGAAATGTCGGTCAAAATTTGCATGTGCGCACATACCATTTTTAAATTGGGAAATTCTCAATAATAGAGGGAAAATCATCAAGTGAAGATCAGAATTGCCGATTATAATAACCTACGGACCAAAATTACAACTTTGTGGTACAAACATTTGCAATTTCAGTCCTACAAGTCAAGATAAAGAGACAATTTTAATCATGATAAAAAGTGAGTTTTAGTTTTGCAAGTTAATGCGAGATAACATTTATACGTGCTATTTTCAGCCCTAAAATTGATTAATCCCCAAATTAGATGGTCAAGTGACATGACACTTTCTGGCCTTTGTTTTTCATATCCGGTGGAATTTATTCTTAAATTGCGAAAAAATAAAAATTACCATCATTAAATTAAGTGTCATAATTTATAAGAATAATTTTTGTTACCCCCTATAATTTTATATATAGAACGGGTTTTGCAACCTTTCCGGAACGTTTCATTTAAATTGATCCTTAAAGGAGTCTCGGTAGTGCAAGTCTTGCTACAATGAGTTGCCTCTGGAGAGCTATACTGAGATAACCTCAGTGCTCAAATTTCCGAGAACTCCTAAGAATGTAGAATTGATTAACGGGTATTAGTTTCGCAGACTTACTTGGTGATTTTGTGAGGCGATCCTCAATTGATGACCAAATTTGTGGACTTCATTATTAACCTTGAAGGAGCCCGGAGAATGAAGATGTGTTTGGCTTAGAAGCTGCAAGGTTTCTGTCTCATTGTATCCATCTCTTCTCTGGGGATTATCAATGTCAATTGAATTGTGTCGGAAATTAATTAAGATCATTTTGTTATTATTATTGAAAAAATTAATATGCAATTTTTTAATTGGAATTATATTTAACTGAGTTTATAAGCTCCTTAAATATCTTATAAGATTTTCAACTATTTGAAAAAATTCCGACCACAAGTTCAGCATAGAATCTTAATTTCCAAAAAGAATAAGATGTGAGGGTCATATAGCTCCTTACAAAATATAAAAAACAAGGAGACCCTAATTAACTTAAATTCAGATTTGAACAATCTCTACATAACATCAAAAATTGTTATGATCAATATTTTATAAGTTGCAAACATTCAAGTTAACATTACATATTTTAATAATTGACTAAAATATAAGCAGAACCAAACTTAAATTCAAGATCTTAACAATCTACTTGTACATTTTGAACAATAAAATTACAAAATTGTTTTTATTAACATATTCATAGTGACAACATGATATTTTTATTTTGTCCAGGTTGACATTTTAACAACTTGTTTTTTAAAAAAAAATGTAACATTTTATAAGCTCTGTTAACATTTTATAAGATGATGTGGTCCGTAAAATATTTAAAATAAGATTAGGCAAACACCGGTTTATGTAGTATACATACCTCGGGCCTTAGTCCTTGGCGTCTCCAATCAACTTCATATGGCATTGTCATAGAATTCTGATCTCTAATCCCCAATTCTTTGCCCCTTTGTTGTGATTCTGAATTTCCCAGACATAAGTCCAGATTGTGATCTGCTGCATTATTGGAAGACTCTGATACATGCACAAGAAATTTGAATATCATGCAAAGAAATTTATCATTTCATAACATTTAATTTTGCCCCTTCACTTATTTTTATTTGTACCTGCTGATTTGAGTTCATCTTCATAAATTGTTGGTTCAAAGTTGGTAACAGCTTCCTTTCCATTACATTTTATGGCGGCTTTATCATAAGCCCTACAACAATAATAGTACAAAAAATTATAATAAATCAGCTTCAATTAAATGTAACATTTAATTCTTCCTTATATTTCCCAAGAAATTTGAGTTCGAACTAGGTTTGACCAAACATAAGTTAACCACATGTCGAGTGAATCATACGCCAAGCCTGATTCGAACCAGAATTTTAAGTATTTTTTTAGTATCAAAGCCCCTTTAGAAGAAAAAAAACCCCACCTGGCAGCTTCAATTTCAGTATCAAAAAGACCCAAATAAACATACCTGTGTCAAAAACAAAAAAGATAATTATGAATAAACCCCACTAATCAAGATTTTTTTTAAGCAATTATGTATGTAAATATATATTTATATATAGAATGTGTTACTTTTTGCCTAAGAACTGGCCCATTCTGGATTCCCATCTACCACATTTATGCAAAGTAACACCTCTATACTTGGAACTTCCTCTTGGAAAACCACTACTTTGTCTCCTTAGTACATGTACAAATTCCTCCTTTGTTAGATTGCTCATCTGCACAATTTTCAGACATATACATACATTATATGTGTGTGTGTGTGTATATATATATATATATATATATAAACACTCAAACTTCCAATAAGTAATCAAAACTGTTGAAGATAAGGAAAAAGAACTGTTCATGATAAGTAAAGTTAATGGAACAAAAGAGGACTCTCTCTCTCTCCACCCTTATCTTGTCTTTCTGATCTCCCTATATATATGTATGTATGTACGCATGTATAAGTGGACATACCTGTTTTAAGTCGTCTTCATAATCCTCTAAACTAAAGTTAATGTCAGCTTCAACTCCTCGAAATTTAATGGCTGCCCTATCATAGGCACTGCAATGTGAAAGAATATTCCTTCTTAAATATATTAGTTTGTCTTTTTAAGGTTTTTGACATTTTCCGGCAATTAACAACATATATATATATATATATATATATATAAGATGAGAAGGAGCTGACCGAGCAGCAGCATGGGCTGTATCAAATCCACCTATACATACAAAATTATCAAGAAAAGTACAAAAAATCCCATTTGACCAATAATCAAATTGAAATTCAAAAGAATAATAATCCTTGTAAATTTTAAAAATAAAATTATTTTACCAACCTAAATAGACTTGCTTTCCGCAATCCCTGAATCAGAAAGACAAGTACAAGAGTTGAAATTATATATAAAGATTAAATAAACAGAATAATAAATATATATATGTGTGTGTGTGTATAGATACATACCAGATATGCGACTCCCACCGGCCAGTTCGCCGGTAAAACGTGACGCCGCGATATTGTGAGCTCCGTGACCTGGGGCCACGTCGGCTCTTCTTTAGTGGCTGCGGCGCCACCTCCGCCGCCGAATTCCCCACCACGGCGCCGCTGTCCTGGCAAAATTTAACTCCGACCCAGTGAGACCTACGGAAATTATTATGTGGCCCCCCACCGCCAGCCATTTCCGACTCCTCCACCGGAAAAAACTGCCGCGTCACCGGCGACGGAGCCGTTTCACCGCCGCCGCCGACGGAAAACCCAAATATTTTGCTACTCCTCTTCCTCATATCTTCTTCCTCCTCAGACCCGCCGTCGTCAAAAACCATCGCCGAGGAACTTGAATTTGACCCGGATCCGACCCGTTTCCGTTTATCATCCGACAACCCCTCCGATTCGTCGCCCCTTCTTTGATCCGGCGAATCGTTGAGATCCCACATTTCTTAAACCACAAAAAAATCGAAAAAAAAAATCAAATAATAATAAAAATTGTTAATAACTCTATATATATAACATTAATGCTTTTCTTCATCCATGGAAACTCTCTGTGTCACAATAGAGTTGAAAACAAAAAAAAAAAAAGGGCAAACAAAATTGTTGGAATTTAGATTGTAATTTTTGCAAGGTTTGGCCGAAAGCAGCAAAATTAAACCCCCTCTACCGCTAATCTCTGATTGGGGTGTCTCTGTTGATTATTTGTCTTCTTTTTTTGGGTTTGAAGAGATGGGGACAAAGTATAATATAGAGGGGTCTAAACCTAGACAGGGGGGTGGGGGTGGGGGTGGGGGTGGGGGTAGGGGAGACCTTTTTCTTGCTGCTATGTTCAATCAACTCATAAATACTTTTGAGGAATGGTTTTCCAAAACTCTTTCTATATATACTAATTGATATTATATTTGAGATAGTTTGTTAAAAGCCAAATTTGAATAATTTTTTATGATCGATTATTTTGAAGTTCGACTTGATTATTACGTACAAAAATAATCAAATACGTGTAAAAAAATTAAATTAGTCGAGCTTGACTCGTGTTCAATTTGATTAAACCTCGTTTGAGTTTGACTCGATTAATAATCAAATTAAATTCAAACACAAATTTTGAAATTCGACAATAAAACAAACAAATTTGGGAAAATTATAGCCCAGGCTAGGCTTGACTGCACCCAAGGTATTAAATTTCGATATCGATATCGGATAGTAAATTTACGAAAATTTTGATGAAAATTTCGGGGATATTCAAAATTTCGATATCGATTTTAAAGAAATCATGGATATTTATAGAAATATTTGGAAATTTGCAACAAAACTTTGTGTAACTTTAAATATCATAATTATGTATCTTTTACATAAATAATATTGTATATATAATATATGTATAGTGAATTTTGTTAAGTAGCATGATTAAAATCTGTGGCGAAAAATATAAAATAAATATGATTTGAAAGTAAAGTAATAATCAAATCTCCTAAAAACTTCATTAAAACAAAGTATCACAATTTTAATACAAATTATCATTTAAAACCACATTGAACTTCTTGGAGGATCGAAATCACTATCATTGGTCTCTCTTCTTCCTCCACTTTCGTACTGCATGTATAAATTATTAGTCAAACGTTGATAGTATTCATCCCATGACATTGAATGTTGGTAGTACTGCATATAACGATGGTAATATCCTTCTGATGTTGTATTCTGCTGAACCACAGTAAACACAACATATTCGACAGTATTCATCCCATAAATATATTTTTTGAAAAAAATCTAATGTGAATTAGTGAGTATATGACTTATTTGCACAAAAATTGACATAATTTTCAAAATGAATGTATAGTACACGCAGTAGGGGTAAGAATACAAAATTTTGAATTTTTTTTAGTATGATCGATATTTCGGGATATTTTAGGATATTTCGGGATATTTCGGGAATTTCGGGAAATTTCGGTGGATATTTGACAAAGTATTTTTTATTAAGAATTCCAGATTTTGGGAAATATCGGTAAATCTCGAGAAATATAAAAAATATCGGGAAATTTCAATAGATATTCTGCAAAATTGGATCGAAAGTGAGATTTCGCTTCGAGACCCCCGGAAATCCGAAATTTCGGTAGAAATTTCAAGGTATCGAAAGATATTTAAGACCATGACTGCACCCAAGTATATTTCACTTGTCATATAATTGGTAAATTATTTTATAAAATACACATGAATTTGGTCGAGTCGTGAGCAGGTTAGAATTTCCCACAAATTTGAACAACTTGTTTAGCTTGACTTGACTGACTCATTTCCAGCCTAACTCCATTTAATCATTCTCTTACTAATTTTTTTTTTTTGTGTGTGAATATATAAGTGTATTGTGTATCTATATATGTATGTATGGATTTGTATTTTTCTCATTGGTTGTATAAGAGGGGAAAAAAAACAAAGAGGGGGTGAATGGGGAATTGGAAATGAAACCATCTCTGTCTTACGCAACTTTCCGACGTTAACCAAATCGAAAAGCAATTTCCTCTCTATCCTCAATTTTAATGTATATATATATAATTTTATTTATCATATAGATATACGTACCCACATATATATATGTACATACTAGCACGTACCCACTAATGGAAATAGACAGCACCAATACTAGATGGATGACTTGTTACTCAATTACCTCAAATATCTATACTAATTATCATATTTCATTTTCATTCATTCATTCAATCCCACGTCATGCCCTCACCCCCCCACCGGCCACCACATCTCGTGTTTTTGTTACCTCATTTTGCCAATGCAGTTAAAATGGGTCAGCTCATTGAAGTTTTCTATTTACCTTAATTGGCTAGGTAAAATATCAAGGTTAACCAATTTATGGGTATTTTTTGTTGTTAGGACTTAGGACCTAGGTCAATTTACATTTTTTTTTGTTGTCTACCACATTATTTCGAGCATTGCCGGACTAATCTGTTGGTCAACCTGGGTCGCACTGGGGCGGATTTCGTCTCGTTTTGATCCGTTTTATTAAGAAAATGCATGAAAAAAATGGATTTTATAGTTTGCTGGACGAAGTGATTCACGTGTGTTTGGATGTGAGCTTTTTTTTTATAAAAATATAGTGACTAGAATTAATTTGATATGTATTTAATAATAAAAAAAATTGGTTGCAAGTTATTTTAATTTGTGACAAAATGAAAACTCATTTGAATTTTGTCGATGACACGTAATTCTAGCGACTCAAAAACGTTATGACAAAATGGATATCATTGTGTGTCTTTTTCATTTTGAATGAAAAAACGTTATCAAAGAAATATTGGAGCATGAAGAGTCTTCAAATAAAGTCACAATAGAGTTCCATTAAGTTGTCATATCATTTTTCTGTGATGAAGTAAGTTTCTTCAATTATTCTGATTTTTCTAGCAACTTTAAGATAGTATAGTAATGCATTATTCAAAACCTCACATCCAAACCAGTTTCAACGGAAAAAAATATCTTTTAGGTAAGATTTTGAAAAAATTATGGCACACTTGCAGCCTTGGTCTACGACTTTATTTCGGATTCGACCTCGACTACGATCCTACAAATAGATTGATATGATCTACGGCAGAACTTTGTAGAATTGAAAATGCATGTTTGAACTGAAATAAATGAGGAGTTGCCTGCATATTGCACAGTGAATCAATTGATATCATGATTCCATGCATCACTAACTTAATGAGGACACTAGTTCATGAATCATGATAGATAATCTTTTTGTCGAGTTGAAACCCCAGTAGGTTTCGGTCAGTTCGACTCTGATAGAAACAAACAAATTGTGGTCATATTTCAAAAATACTCTGAAATAAACGAATTT
This sequence comes from Buddleja alternifolia, assembly GCA_019426215.1. Lineage (NCBI taxonomy): Eukaryota > Viridiplantae > Streptophyta > Magnoliopsida > Lamiales > Scrophulariaceae > Buddleja > Buddleja alternifolia. Next base: position 4,905,815 of record CM033405.1, read on the forward strand.
TTGTGTAAGTTAATGATCATTAAATTAACTGTAGAATAAAATTTGACAATACATATATCATAATTAATTATTCTTTTTGCATGATATTATTTACGTAACAAATATAATTAACTTTTCACATAATATTATTTTGTTTTTGTTTTAATATCAAGCATTGTGTTGTGGCAGTAGGAGTAAGAATATGAAAGAGTGGAGGGTATTTTGGGGAATAACAATAGTGAGTCAGGGCCAGGTCAGAGGGGGGTTTTTTTGGTCTCATAAAAGGAAGTGGGAACAATAGCAATAACAGGAAAATATTTCTAGAAATGTCCAATCCAAGAGTACCGGGAGTGGGCCCACCATTTCCTTCTTTTGTTCTCACGGCCAGACACCAATGTACCTCGTATTTATTAATCCACCATCTTTCCCCACTCTCACTTTCTTGGCGCGTCGTCAACACATTGGATATTTTCTCAGTATTTCTCTTTGAAATGACTTTAATGTCCCTGGCACGTGTGGAGGGTATATACGACACCCTTATCATTTGCCCTTTGGTCCTTACGCTTTTGTGTTTTTCTTTTTACCTCTACTTTTGGAAATTTTAACTATGATTAATTCAAGAGCCTCACCAAATATAAGACAATTTGTAACACTTGAGTTGCTAACCATTAAATGCGGTCAAGCTCCATTTGAACAATTTTTATGTCATATAATGAGGTTTTTGATCTATTCGAACTAGAGTTGATTCTGGAAATATAATGCAAATTCAGCGCAGAATAATCGAAGCTCTTAAATTAACATACTCATGTTCCAGCCCGGATGCCAATATAATATATATAATAGATATTTGTATGAACACATGGAGAACACAATTTAGTTACCCTGTGGAGTTTTCATATTCACCATACTAATTTTGTCAAATATAATATTGGTGTTGATTTAGGTTGATTTCCTTGGAAGGATCTAGTGTCCAGGTGATTCCTGATGCTTCATAAATAAAACTATGTGAAATCGAATATCCTCGTTAAAAGCCAAAATGAGAACTTTCTTAGCGTGAATGTTTTGACAATCGAGGTCGATATTAACTTAAGTGTAGAGTATAATATTAATTTATATACTTTAAAATTCTATGAAATGAAACACTTATGGGTTTTTGCCATGACATACTAATATGGGGCTGACATGTGGCATGATTTGGTCCAACCGGTGTGACTGGTCAATGGTCACAAATGGCGAGTCAGCGGGTCAAGTCGAGTTGGGTCGATTTGACTCGAACAAAAACAAGTGGATATTCAGAATCCAATTCAAATCTCCTCTAACATTCTGGTGTAATGTTTCATGTAATACGTATAGATGCGTGACAAGTGTATACACAGGTGGTTAGGATGTTTAAAAAAAAAAAACTTGTATTGTGAAGAAAATTCTCTAGCCACATTCAAATCACTTGTATATACACTTGTAATATATCTATGCGTGTTACATGAGAATGTTAAAGAAGATCTTAACTGCTCTGAATCATTTGTGCGGATTTTAATTGTAATGGATATTTTGGTCATTTGGTTAGCTGCCAATATTAAGTGTATTTAATATCAATCTTTCAAATCAAAAAAATAAATGAAAACTTGATGTAAATTGGAGCGTGAATGCGACTAGAAATACAAAGGAAAAGGCCAAGCCAACTCAATCATGGGCTAGATTCGTAGATAGATTCGTAAATCAACTTATATCATCATGCTTGACATCTCACCCATCATACTATATTTAATTTATTAAAAACTAATATAAACTTTATTGATAAATTAACAATATATCATTAATAAGATGAAGAACACGCCATAATGGGCCCATGGCAAATGATAAAAACAAATTGCATAAAATTGGGGGCCAAATAAATTTACTTAGTAATCTTAGACCCTTAGCTATAAAATTAGTCACTCAATATACTTAAGCCTGCAATATGACAATCTACTTGATATCCAGGGTCAAGGTTAATTTGCTAAAACTCGTTTGACCTCTACTGATTGACACAACAAATTAAGTTTGACACTTTTATTTGTTCGATAAATTAGAAATTCGGTTTAATTAGTAAAAAGGAAGGTATGTATATGGGTCATTTTATGTTGGATCGAGACCAACGGTCATTGAATCACAATTTTTTTGGCGTTTCCCCCCCCCCCCCCCACCTATTGTTAATCCAATAGCCAAAATTGGACAGAGACCAATGGTCTCGGTCCAACATAGAATTTTCCGTATATATATACAAAGATATCAAATTATTCGATCTCGACTCGTGTTATTTTCATTTAAGTCTTGTTAGTGCTTGGTTACATGATCAAACCAAACTCAAATGCGTAGTTTGAAGATAAATGATAATTAAAGCAAGTTTGAATCAATATTTTGTTCGGTTCGGCTCAATTTTTTTACAACCCTAGAGGATTGACTGCATGGAGCTCTTCCCTTGCAACAAAGTTTTCTACATATACAAGTGTTTGAACTCGCGACCTCTTTACTTAAATGATCAAAGTTCCTTCAACTCAAACCTATGATACATGGATAAAATACGACACAGATACAAAATACAAAAGATTTCAAAATTCTGGAATACGATCCGTTGATGATACATGTATATAAATGAATATATAAGTTTTACAATATATTTGATTCAATAGATTTATTGACATAAATAAATTTTTGTCTGATTCTTTAAATTGTTTGTTATTTGTTTAACTTTAACTTTTAATTTTTAACATAAGACAAAAAATATTATCTCTATTCCTATTTTTGCCCAAAAAATATTGTATAATATTTAAAAAGTATTTTGCCTTGTATTCAAGGTGTGTTGGATACTTCAAATCTTGTATCGAATACGGTATCTAGAATTTTCTTTTTTCTTTTTACTTTCTGACACTTCAAAAACGTGCCGAATATGATACTACATGGAATCTTTTCTAAAAGTATCCGTGCATCATAAACTAAAACTTATCTCTGAACGTCCAATTAATTCTAAACGAAAGGGGATACCCTGATCCGACAAATTCAAGCCTATAGTTTTTAATTATGGGCTACACAGACCGCATAAGACTCCAAATAAGAAGAAAAAAATTATAACTTGTGACAGTTTTGAATTGAACCCAAGTCATCCCACATGAAAGTGAAAATTAATACCACTAGCCTAACAAATAACCAAGAAGAAAGGGCAATATAAATTACCCACTCTTTTGCATAGTTGGGCCTTTTATTTGTTTTTATCTGTTGGAGGGGTGGGGTGGGTATTCCCGGATGATACTTGGTGGCTCTCGGGAGTCCAACTTTCCAAGAAATATAAACCACAAACAGTGTTAAAAAATGTATGAGATCCACCAAATATACACCACAAACAGTGTTAAAAATATATATATATATATATATATATTATGTTTTAAATTTTTATGTAGTGGATAGACTCTAGGAGTTAGACTTCCGAAACCACCAAGTATCATTCAGTATCCCCGGACAAAAAATTCCAATAATGGAAGTTGGACGAGGCAAGTGTTTTCACCAACTGAACACAGTACAATAAATGTGGGCCTCACCCTCTTATTTTGAGCTCTAGCCCAGGCCCAAATCTCTCTCACTAAATAAGAAAATCTTGCACTTGTATAGTTGTATTCACATATTTATGTATAAGATTAAACGAATCGAGTCAAGTGGAGTCGAATACTATTTAATATCTTTGAGTATTTTATCGAGCCTGAGAAATTATATTTTGATATAATTTAATTATTAATTAAGTCTTGAACGAGTTTAGTCTAATTGAATTTACACATCTAGTAACATCTAGAATGGTTTAGCTTTAGGCCCACTAACCTATTTTCTATTTTTTATAAACAAACTTTCAATTAGCAAATAGAGAATTCAAAGCGTTTGGTACATCAGCAGAAATAACAGAATTGTCACAAATACAAACAGCAGGTAAAAGGGAACGGGGAATACACCCTACAGAATTATTGGCAAAACCCCATTTAGCAAGATTGTGAACTACTTTGTTGCCAAATCTAAGGATCTTCCTAATCTTCCACTTTGGATGGCGAATCAATATTGATTTTGCATCCTCAAGATCAAGATTTGATGACCAATCGGGAGTGGCATTCTGATTTAGGAGCATGCGAACAGCCTCAAATGAATCACTTTCAAAGATGAGACAGTCTTTGAACGGGATAAAAAGAGGATCCAGAATTTGAAAAGCAACTTTGATCGCACACACTTTTGCAGCAGTAGCATCACGGGAGAAATAGGAGGATGTATGGCCAAAAAAGATAGAGTTTGAATCATTAATCCTACAAATAAAAGTTGTGGTGGTTCTACCGTTAACAACTATTATAATAAAAACTCTATTAACAAATAAGAAGTATTTACCTCTTTTTCTATTCAAGTTTTTGAGGTTAGGTTTGGAAACTAAAGATAAAAATCCAAATGAAGAGATATATAATATAAATATAAGAAAATAATATAAATTCAAACAAGTACATTAATTGTATCCAATTTACTACTACTACAAGTGGACAAGTGGCAATAATATAATAACATAATGTACATTGTTTGCCATGCATATACCAATGTTAAATCATGAAAACTTGGTTTTTTTATTATGTATGGTTTGGATAGGATAATTTTGAGGTGGATCAAGTTTAATTAGAGTTGATCTATATATTATTGTTGATTGCAGGGTGTCATGGTGGCAACATTTTTTTCATGATGATCACTTAATCCGACGATGTATAATCAATCACAGTAGATTCAATCTATTATAGAATGACCCGACTACAAAACCATGGGCGTTTAGCAACTAGACATCTGTAGTATAATAATAACAATGTTTTCATAATCACCGGACCATGACCATCCAACTTGCATTAATATATATGTATATATCTGAATATATAAGGAAAAATTACACACAGACCTACTAATACAGGATCAGAGGGATATATACCGAAGAGACGAGTGAACGAAGCGAACGATAAAACGCATACGCGCAAGAGACCTAGAAAACGCGTCCGGGCAAACACACACACACACACATACGCGTGAGGGCTAGAGACCTAACTTATTGTTTAATTACTAAAACTTTCGCTTACTTATTCAAAATTACCACGAGACCCCTGTCATGTGATGTCCGTGTTTTCTTGCCCGAATTAGTAAAATGTCCCTTTTTGCCCCTACTTTTCTGGACAAAAAAGATAAAAAATAGTGAAAACTGAATTTTTTTATGCAGATATTAAAAATCATTATTTTCACTTAATGTATGCATAATTAGTGATACTTTAACATTATAATTTAACATTTTATCACTTAATTATTTTAATTAAGGGAGTTAGAACTTCATAATAATATATTGATTAAAAAAAACTTCATAATAATATAATTTTAGGATATTAACCTTTTCTTTTAGATTAAACAACTCAAAGAATACATACATAGGCACACATATTCCTCAACCATAATATATTTTTTTAGGGAAATATTGTCATATGCTTTTAACTCTTATTTCCTCCTCTAATTTCTACCACTTAAATCGCTTTTTTTAGTTATATATCGGTCTATAAAGTTTCCATATTTCTATCCATATTCCCTAAATCCTCTATGTACAAACCCTAGCATCCTAAATCATGGGGAAAATGATATTACATGCAAAGAAACTACTTTGCAATTCCATTGATGCTATGGAAGAACTTACGACTTGATTTTAATTTTATTCAGAGTGATTATTATTCACTCTAAACTATAAGTCTAATATAATCATAATTATTTGCATATAACGAATTCCGTGTTAATAGAACAGTTGCAGTTTTAGTCATGTATGATGTACCTAAGAATGTGTGGTGATTTTGTGCTTTAATAACAACTTCTTGCAATTTCAGTACAATGGGTTTATTTTTCTAAATTTACAGACAAATTACACGGAAAATATTTGTATACACCGGATCTTAGACCCCACCTATACACCTTATATGGATGTGATTAATATATATCATTTTTTTAATTAAAAAACAAGTGATTTGTATTAATCACATCCACATGGTGCACAAGTGGAGCCCAAGACCCAATTTATACAAGCATTTTCCAAATTACACTTAAAAAAGAAGAAAAAGTGGTTGGAAAGTAGCATGTATTGAGCACTTGATCGTATCAATTTGACAATTTTCAATTTTGGAGATAAAATAGCACATGTTGTGTACATAGCACCAAAAATATTATGTCTATGAATCTACGACTAAAATTTTCACTTATTCCAAACTTACAAGACTATTATTGCACGTTCTTCTGGTTGAAAGTTGCAATTATAGACATATAAATGATGTTAAGTTGTTATTTTATCCTCGCGTGATGATTTTTCTCTCAAAATTAAAAAATCGCAAATGCTAAAAGTCATGTGCCATTGATATTTTCTCAAACGAAACTCAAATTTTCCTGTTAAATTGTCCTAAAATTGAGAACAAATTATAATTAATGTGCTTAAATTACTAATACCGATATTTTCACGATGAAAAACCCCACACCCAATTGTCGAGTTAGAGACTTTTGGGTACCCCCGTTTTTTCGGAGTGAAAAAAAAGAACCCCACACCCAATTATAGTATTGAAATTGCAATATTATCCCACATTATTCCCACCATATGCTGCAATTTACATGAAACACCGGAATCTCGAAAACTTCTTGAAAACAACACTTTCCAATTAGTATGTTAACTTGTCCAATCATATAATTACTTGAGCATAATAAAAATTAATGGCGGTCCCTTTAATTATATAGTACATGGTCCCAATGACTAGAGGGAACAATTTGCCACTCTTGGATTCCTACCCCTACCACTTTACACTAGCAACCACTCATGTTTGGGGCTTTTCTTTAATAAAAAAGATGTACTTTTGAGCAATTAATATTCATCGAATAGTCATATTTTTCCAAGGAGCTAATAAACATGGAGTAACAACCTCATTTCACAAAAAAAGCAAGTTCCGTAGATCTAAGGTAAATGTTGCATGTTTCCTTATCTATTTCCTCGTAAGAACAATCCTTGTTTTTGTCAACTTTTTAAAGTTGTGAAATGTGAGGGCAAACAAGTACACAAAGGGGACCACGAATAATGCATAGAATCCAACAACTATGTGGGTGTGGAGAAACCGCTAAATTTGTGTGGGTTGAAATTGCTATTCAAGGTTCATATATGATTGAGTGAAATTTTATAAAGTGAAGGCCAGTGCGAAATAACTATTAATAAAATTTAGTGTATCGAGAAATTCTCGCTCATAGACCATTAGCTCAATCTCATTTGGTTAGGGAAAGAACTTGATATCACCAAAGATCGTTAGGCTTGATGGAACGGCTATCAACTCAAACCTTTTGAGGTTTAAGTTTCATATAAGTTGCGGAGATCACTAAAAACTCCAGTGATCTGAATGTATATTGAACGCGTCCCTTGCGAACTTCTTATTTGGAGTATAAATTTATAAGTTTTCTCCATTATGTGAATGAATAAGTAATGTCAACCTATATGCCAGTTCTTCAAGACCTTGTCAGGAGATCGATGTTTGTAATTTTGGGGTCCAACTTGAGCTTGAGCTTGAGTAAGGTGAAATATGTGTGACAACATCTAAATTTTTGTCTTATTTAAGTATTTTATAAAAGAATAATGAGTATTTTATTTCAAAAATTCACGTAACGTGTACAAATTACACACCAATTGCATATTTAAGAAAAAAGTTTGTACACATGATGAGTAAACAAAAGAAATAAATACAACATGAAATAACATGTGGAACAGAGGATTCGAATTGATAATTATCCTTAAAAAAAAAGAATTGATAATTAACTTCTAAATTCTAATTAAGTCCACGACCTTTATGGTACAGAAGTACATTCAATAAACCTTATTTATTATTTAATTTCTTAGTATTAGTTCATTCTTTATTGGATGCAATTATACTTGTCCTTTTTTAGTATACGAAGCATTACTATTTTTCTCTACAGCTCGGCAAGCTATTTTTAGCATGTACTAATTTTTATGAATATTAAAGGCCATATTAAATTACTCATTAATGACCTATATTAAAAAAATGACACGTTGATGATTTAGTACTATTTTCTGTTAGCTGGTACATTAAGAAAGTTTTCATACCTATCCATGTTCTTATTAAAATTGTTTTCATTGCCTTGTACATTTTATTTTTGGCTTATCCGATTCACTTGCACTTAGGTAAGGTCGAAAGACGAAAAACTACTCGATTTGAGATTGTTTGCTAAAAGTTTAATTGAGCATGGTTTATAAATATATTAAATCAAACTTGAACAACTTTTTATGTGTTCAATAAGCTTGAACCTCGAGTCGAGCTCGACTTAATAATAATAATAAAATGATAACATGTGTAAATAGTTCAAGCTACTCAAGCTCGACTCATGTTCGGCTCGATTAAAGCTCATTTCAGCTCGACTCGATTAACAATAAACGAATTTCAAACACAAATTCTGTTGCTCGATTATAGTTCAAACATGAAACCCTTGTGATGGTTTCGTTCATCATATATATGTATATATATTCATTGAGCTTGAAGAAAACCGAAATTTAGTTGTGTTCCAATCAAATCGGCTTGAAAACTTGTGAGTAGACTCAACTTGGTGTGCAACCCTTTTTTTGGGTATATAAAAATTTAGATAGGGTTGAGTTCGGTCATCTATTAAAAGTATGACATATCTTCAGGACTAAAAGTGGCCTACAGAGTTACTTGCCCGTCAACACCATTCTCACGTTGGCATAGAGAATTGAACGCACAGCCATTTGAGAAAAAATATCTTAATCTTTACAGACTAAGCCATTATGTGTTGGCGGTGTGCAACCCCAGATGCATAGCATCATAGCATGTGCGACTATTAATGTACAACACAGACTTTTCCTTTATAGACTTTATAATTTCTTACGTTCTTAGGATTCTAGAAATTAATAATAATAAAATAATAGTACCAATATCCTAAGTTGCATTAATTGGTGTAATTGGTCTTGTTAGTAGGAGTATACACAGTCAGATTTTTGTAATATTTTTTTAAAATTTATATCATCTCAATAATTGCGATTTTGAAATTATTAATATCAAGATTAAACTTTTTGAAATCAGTACCATCATATCCGGTATCATACAATTTCGATATGGTATGATACGATTTTACGGTATTTTTATTATAAAAGTACACCATTTGTTTACATATTTTTATAGGTAAAAAATAAAAAATAAATAACAATAAAACCACCTTACACAAAATTCTAACTACTAATATTGAATAAAAACCAAAATCCCATCCCAAACTCTTGCAATTATAGTTGGAAATTACACAAAATGCTAACTACTAATATTGAATAAAAACCAAAATTCCATCTCAAACTCTTACAATAAACAAACAATGAAATTAATCTTTCGATTCAATTGATTTGCCTTTGAAACAAATATATCAATATTAAAACAAATATTGCTAGATCTTTCAAGTTCCAACATAGATCAACAATAATATAAGCATTTTGATAGCAAATTTAGTTTAGAAAATGTTTTTGTTCCCTTAAGTTCAAGTTATTTTTTTAATAGAATTACTTGTATATTAATATAAGTAAAATAATAAATCATTATAGATATGAATACGATCCGGTACAATTTTAGGTCGGTGTAAGATTTATAGAATCAAAATCATACCAAAATAATCGGTACTTAATGTCTCGTACCAAAATTATGTTTTTAGCAAGAAAACCATAATTTCAATATGGTATTGTATGGTACGGTACTGTTCAAGAAAACCATGAACATCCCTACTTGTTAGGCTTAAATTTAAACAAAAACTGTACAACAGAACTACTTTCAATTGGGCTTATTAAGCTCAAAGCTCATATACGCGCTCTACGCTGGACTTGAGAAAAATCTGTAGAACATTAGTTAATTTAGGCCCATTAGACAAGATATAGTTTTCCCTTCGATCCATATCATTTTCTTTTATTTTTTTAGTGAAGCGATTATATATGTCATTAACGATAAACAAAAACTATATGTCAACAGTAATTATATATTACCCAAGATTTGTTGATCTAGTGATATCCACCTCCCACTTTATATAAGAGACCCTGGGTTCGAATACAGGCTGTCACAAGTTGTAACTCTCCCCTCCTTTTATGGAGGTAGATAGGGTTTTTATGGTTTAAGATTATAACTATTAGTCCGGGTTTATCAGGTTAGATATTTAGGGTATTCCTTAAAAAATAGTAATTATATATTTAATAACTACCATTAATTACAATCAAATAATATAGCTAATATGAAAAGAGCTGCACATTTGTCGAGATATAAACATGACATTATAATTAATCATGATATATCGACTCTGCCATTTGAATTAAGAGTCATTGGCGTTTCAAATTACTTTTTGCGAAGCTTCATATACTGCTCCGATCTTATGTTCTTCCTCATTTTTTCTCTTCTCTCTTTAATACAAACCCCAATGTTGAAAATTTCAAGAGCTATTTTTATGAGTCATTTATGTAACTCTAGCTTCATTTTATGGTACTAAGATTTTGGTTTCAATAACTATTTTTAGGAGTTGTCACGCAACTCCTAACTTCATTTTATGTCACTAAGATTCTATTTTCAATCCAATCATAGTGTTTAGTAGCCTTTGACAAATCGCCTCTGAGTGTATTCATCGGGTGATACTTGGTGGCTTCCGAGAGTTCAACTTCAGAAAATATCCACCACACATAATGTTAAAAGGTGGAGTCCATCAAAATATATATATATATATATATATATATTATTGTATATTAACATTTTGTGTTGTGGATAGACTCCGAGAGTTGAATTTCCGAAGCCACCAAATATCACCCGTATTCATCTTATGCTTTGACTTTTATCTATTTAATGCATAATTATTTGATTATAATTAAAGAAAGGCTGTTGATAATGTCAGAGCACTTTTCTTCTTGCCAGAGCAAAATAAACAATATCCCAATTATGTCCCTCTTTTGGTCGGGTAATTTTATAATGAATCGCGAGTGTTGCTCTCGATCCATTTTTCACCACACAACATTACAAAAAAAAAAGTGTTATTACTACACACCTATCCCTACAGTTTTATGGCAGTGCAGTAACAGAAGACACAACCCTACACTTTCTTAGGAAGTGTAGTAAGGGTGAATAATATAACTTTTTATTTATTTTTTTGTTAAAAAAAACGGCTTGTATTCACCCTTGGCGCTTTAGATGGCCGCCAAACTTTAGCCCAAATAATTCAAAGTCCAACTTTGTGCATTAATCCTCATCATTGCTATTACCATATGCAATAAACTAGACCTCAATGGTGGTGATAGTTCATGCTATTACCATAATCCTATAACCTATTGTCTAACTGCATAAACATGCTGCAATTTGAGATGAGATCAAGAAAGGGAATAGAGCAATAAAATGAAATGGAAAAACTATTAGTGAGCCCACTGACTAGTAACTTCGGACCAACATGTTAGAAAGGATCATTACTTAACCAAGTTAAGTTTACTAACATGTCTAGTATTAGCAATCTGACACATGACATTTAAATTTAATTCTATTCTTTGGTGTAACTAGATATGTTTTCCTTTGGTTGTTCAGATATATTATTCTATTGCTTGAAAAACCACTTACTTTTATGTAATTTTCAAGATCACACTTATTTAGTATTGTAATTATAGTTACACCATTAACAGGACCAAATTGTAAGGATTTTGGAACTATGCTGGATCAAGGATTAAAATTTCGTTTCGATGATAAGTTTCGAGTTCTTAAATATAAGAAACGTTTCGGAAACATCATGGAAAACTTGAAAACTGTTAGAAACAAGGTAAAGACGGTGAAAAAAGAAGTAAAGAAGGGTTGCTTCCTTTTTTTACTAGAAAAAAATAATAGTTGTGTAAAATGTTTATACATCTACATCAATAATCGATCAAATTACACTAATAAATAATGTGATAACGTTTGATTCAAGTTTAACATTCACATAACATATAACCAATATTATTTTAGTAACTTAAATTATGAAATAAAAAATTCTAAAAGTGTTGTCGTGAAAAAAATGAAAAGTGGCAATGTTTTGATTGAAGTTTAACATTCACAGAACATATAATTGATAAAATTTTAGTAACTTAAATTGTGAAATAAAAAATTCTAAAAGTGTTGTCGTGAAAAAAATAAACAGTTAATATGGATGATACCATGGTTTCAAACTCATCAACAAATTATATGAAAAAATTACTTTAATCGATAATACAGTAATCTTCATCTTGAGTCCCAAGATAAAAAGTCGTTTCTTGGTGAAATAAATATTCGTTTGATTGTTAAATTTATTACTCTTCATTTCTTCTTCTTCTTCTTTTTTAACCTTTTTCCCTACATTGAGACATTTGAGAGCTCTGTTGTCTTTGCGATAGAGCAAATCTTTTTGAAAAGAAATTACCAAACTCTCAATGTTTCAATGGAAACGAACATGGAAACCATGGAAACATTGAGAGTTTCCATGGAAATATTGGAAATATTAATGAGTTTCCTAGGAAACAATGTAATTTCGAAACTACATGGTGATTTCTTTTCCGTAAGTTGAAAAATAGAAACTTTTCGGACGTTTCGGTGGAAAAGAAAAGAAACTTTGAACCATGTGCTGGATATTATTGCTTTGATTTCTCGGGCCATATTTACATGTTTATCATAGTACATAACCTTTTATAATCTTCTTTAATGAACAGATGTGGAGTCCTTTAGGGATAATTGGTGTGATTGCAACTGTCAATTGTAGCTGAGAACTTAGCAATGGTAATATCTACCTCTTGTGTGCATTTAGTGGGGGTCAATATATGGGCTACAAATACTATCAGTTTCTTACATGTTAACTCCTACAAATTATGACTTTAGACTAGAATATCACAAGCTTGTTTTTTTGTCACTAGTAGGCTATATATTCTGACTCATCAAGAAGTAACATGGTAGGATTATGCTTGATTTTCTAAGAATTTAATTCCGCCTATTTAAGATAATCTTTTTGCTAAGTGTCTATTTAAGATAATATTACATATAAGAAGGGATATGTTGTAATTCTCTGCATTTTTTTTTGGTTTCATTCCTATTTAATGAATTATCTCTTTTTCATCTTTAAAATATGTATGCTTAACTCTGGTGCATGTATTTTGATACAGGTGGTACGTGAAGAGGATTGATGTAAATGAAGTAATATTTGTTAGATTAGAGAAAATCCTGTAGGGAACTTGTATTATTGAGTAACATATTTATAGAGTTACAAGAGAGAGAGAATACAAGAAAACCCTAAACTATAAAGAAGATAAAAAATAAATAAGGTAATAAGAATACTAGTTTAACTAGGAAAACAATAATAATAATAATCTAATTAGGAAAGCAATAATAATATCTAACACTCCCCCGCAGTCGAAACGTGAAAGTCTTGAACATTGAGACTGAACTAAAAATCGAGAAAATATGTTACGACAGTGCGGGCATAAAGATGCCTTAGTAGAGAGATTTTGATGAATACGTTTCTCAAGGTAGAACAGTTTCGTTTGGAAATCATTAAATAAGGCGGCGGTTCTACGAAGACGCTTCTCAATGTGGAGCAGTTTCGTCTGAAAATCATTAAATAAGGTGGCGACTCCAAGTCCTTGTTTTCCAAGGGTGAGCAGCGGCAACTAACAAAACTAAAGGCGGCGGCTAAGCGCGGAGGCTAAAACATGGATAAGATAAAGAAAAGTAAAGAAACGGGCGGCGGCGGAAGCTAAAACATGAAAAAGATAAAGATAGGTTGCTAAACCTAAACTAAATTACAAAAGATTCACCATAGTAAAGGAAGAACAAAAAGAGAAAAAAAGTATCTAGGAAGCCGAACGGGGACGGCGATAGTAGAGGCTTGCGGAAGCGAAAGATCATGAGGGTTGAAAGAAAAACCCTTTAGCTCGATACCATATTAGATTAGAGAAAACCCCGTAGGGAACTTGTATTATTGAGTAGCATATTTATAGAGTTACAAGAGAGAATACAAGAAAACCCTAAACTATAAAGAAGGTAAAAGATAAATAAGGTAATAAGAATACTAGTTTAACTAGGAAAACAATAATAATAATAATAATCTAATTAGGAAAGTAATAATACTATCTAACAATATTTTGGATGGATGTAGCATGAAGAAGATATGATATATTTTTCAAGTATTTAAATTTTTGGTTGCGTTTATCGTGGTATTAGTACATAGATTGAGTCTTCGGAATTGTTTTCATGTATTTTTGTCCAAATGATGTTGAGGTGTCATTTATTTAGCTACAGACGAAGTTGTTTGGATTTTTCATTTTTGAGAAGAGGTATTGGACTTGGATGATTGTGAAAGTTATTTTGATAAATGAAGTTCATGAGTATTTCTTCATTGTGATTTAATGTGCATGCATTTGAAAAATTCTGCTATTATAATTGTTTGGCTGAATAATGATTGAAAGTGTAGGAAAGGTTGATCTTGCAATTTAAAAGTGCAGGGAGAATAGAATATATGCAGAAAGCAGATTTTTTATTAATTTATTTTGAAAATATAGATGCATTTCAAAGTGTAGTATGAACTTCGGTAGGTAATATTGTTACTACACTTGTAAGTGTAGGAAAAGTTGTTATTGCAGTGGATGTTGATGCACTTAAATAAAGTGTAGTAAGAAAGCTTCTTTTCTTACACTTTAAAGTGCATTGATAGCCCATTTTTTTTGTAGTGCAAATACTTGGGGTGGGGTGGTTTACACAGGGTAAATGGGTGTGAAAATCACTCCATTTATTTTAAACATGTGGTGTAAAATGAATCGAGATCAATACTCCGATCCACCTTAGAATTTTCCCTTTTGGTCAATAAAGTAATTTTTGGATTTTATTGAACGGTCTCTAATAATGGAATGATTAGTCACTATTCTTCTCTCTATCCTTAATTATGAGCAGCATAAATAATATATTGACTCATGAAAATAAATATTGAATACGGGTTTCTCTCTCTATCCTGTGTCATACGCTTTCTTCTTCTGTGAACAATTCACAGAAAACTCAAGAACCCTAATTTGGCTGATGAGTGCTTGTTCCAAAATCTAAAAGTGTAAACTAACTATTGCATTTCTTCCAGCAGCATTTGCATTAAAACAATTGTTACCAGGTTTTTAATTTTTTTTTAATATAATATATTTTAATATACTTTATGTCTTAAAAGTTTGAGATAATTGTAGACACCCCTCTCAGTTATGGGGTGATGTGCACTTTGCCCCCCAACTTATTGAAATGTGCGATTTACCCCCTCACTTATCAAAAATATGCCCTTCACTCCCTCGGACAGGGGCAAAATGCTACAAAAACACATAAGTCAGGGGGTAAAGTGCTACAAAAACACATAAGACAGAGGGGAAAGTGCTACAAAAACACATAAGACAGGGGGCAAAGTGCTACAAAAACACATAAGACAGGGGGCAAAAGTCCAATTTTTATGATAAGTGAAGTGCCTGAATCTGCCCGAGCTGCCGAGGGAGTGAAGTGCACATTTTTTATAAGTGAGGGGGTAAATCGCACATTTCAATAAATTGAGGGGCAAACTGCACATCACCCCATAACTGAGGGGTTGTCTGCTACTATCCCTAAAAGTTTTTTATCCAAGCATTTAATATTTCTGAAATTTTTGTATAATATGTTGATAATGTGAATGAATTATTATTTTTCTTATCGAGATAGTAACTTGGTTAATGGTGGAAGACCAATTAAATTTATTAACTTGAATATGATGCCTAATTTGAAAAACAATTGTATGTGGGACTTGAAACTTGAGCATGAACAAGAGCAAACACTTTGATTGATGAAAACTCAGAAGATTCAAGTGTTCCATCCATATGAGTTGTAGCACTCGTCTTTTTTTCTTCTTCTAATATTTTGTTTTTCTATTTAAATTGTCATCTAGACTACTTATCGTGAGGCTTTTATTCATAAATTTGTAATCGTGCTCTACTTCTAAATATTACTTTGGAAAATTCGACCGGCATATAATTATTTATGTTTTATCAGCTTTCTGAATGTCATTGCAATATTAAGAACATAAAATAATTAAAAAAATTTGATTAAATTACAAAGGTAAGTTTTAATGACTACACATACTTAGAAAGTATAATATTATAAAGGGATAATTGTAGATACCCCCCTCAGTTATTGGGTGAAGTGCACTTTGCCCTCTCACTTATCGAAATGTGCGCTTTGCCCCCTTACTTATCATAAAATGTGCACTTTCATCCTTCGGTCAGCTCGGGCAGAAAAAATACAAAGGAATTTTCGTACGTTGCTGCCCGAATTTGAATTTTTCTTTGTATTTTTTTGCCCTAAACTGCCCGAAGGACCAATGTGCACATTTTATGATAAGTGAGGGGGCAAAGTGCACATTTCAATAAGTGAGGGAGTAAAGTGCACTTCGCCCCATAACTGAGGGGGGTATCTGCTATTATCCCTATTATAAATTCACTCCACAATTGGTTTAAAACATTATGAATTGACTCTATAAGAATTTTGTAACATCCGTGCACTTAGGAATTGAATCAATATAATGTTTCATATGTTTTTATGGGAATTTTTTATTTTTTTTTAAAAAAAAGAACTGCAAAAGTTTTTGTTTAAGGCTTTAAGTGAATTTTTTGGCATTCTGATCATGTGTAAGATTAGGAATAGGAAAAGGCCATGTTAATTTGGCACCAAAGAATTGTTTTTTGATTATATACATATTGGTATTTGTTCCTTGATTTAAGCTTTATTAATAAGGACTTTTTGACCAAAGAGGGGCATGACTTGGATATATAAATTTTTGCTCTGGCAAGAGGAAAAGTGCTCTGGCACTATCACCAGCCTTTAATATGATAAAGAAAATCAAAATAGAAAAAAAAATGGGGATAAACTTTCGTTATATTTATATATATCCTTTTGTTTCCTTAGATTAAACTTTTGTTATATTTATATATCCTTTTTTTTCCCCTTCGCATCTATGATAGTTTTTCATCACTTCAAATTTTAAATTTATAAACTATCAAATTGCAAAATACTTATTTTTATATTTTAATTAGAAAAGAGCTCGAAAATTAGTTTGTCAAATTAAATGATAAAAATAACATTTAATAGGCTAAATGGCATTTTTGTCCATGCAGTGATATTTAAATAAAAATAAAGTGTCTTTAACACAATTTGGAGTGCCTTTATCAATTCCCATAATAATAATTAGTGAAAAAAACAAATGTTCCATTTATCTTTTTTTTTTCAAAAGTGTTTTTTTTTTAAATTGATGAAAAGGATATCCTAAACCGATAAACCCGAACAACTAATTTTTAATCATGTGCAACTTGTGATAGCCTGAAATTGAATCCAGGACCTCGAACATGAAAGTGAAAACTGAAAATACTAAATTAACAGGCCTTGATATTCCATTTATCTTTATAGTATGTTCTTGTATATTTACATAGAATAAATAAAAATATCCATTATTCCATTATTATATAAATATTACATATATCTATATATCTTTTTTTTTTTTATTTTTTTGGTTTATAACCAAGGTGTCCCCTAGCCGAATGCGGCCACCGATCGAACCCTGGATAGCATATTTAAAAAATCCGCTATCTACCAACTGTGCTGAACCTTGTTGGTATAAATCTATCTATATATCTGGGAAGTTAGCAAATTTAGACCCCAATTGCATCTGGCAAGTCAAATTTAGACCCCATTGAAAAAGCAAATCATTTTAATCCCCTGTGGGACCCATTCAATTGAAAGTTCTAAAATGACCTTACTAACCAAATTGTATTAAAAGAAAGAATAATCCCAGTGGGACCCATTCACTTGAAAGTTCTAAATTACCCTTATTAACAAAATTGTATTAAAAGAAAAGAATAAATAAGTCATTTATCAAATATCTAAAATAACACTACATTCAATTCAATAATAAAAAAAAAAAAGAAAAGAAAAATAACCTGCTGACTTCCCGTGAGCGAGAGGGAGGATTACGTTTTTGTGCAATAAAATTTTCCCCAATTTAGGGTTCTTCTTTGCCCCCAATTGATTCAAAATTCTTTTCAATTGATTGATATTTATCAAAGAAGACTTGCGCATTGTTGTCCTCTATTTCGGAAGACTGCAATTTGTTGCAATTGCCGTGTATTTATAGTTGTTGGAGGTGCAAAAAGGAGTCTAATCGAACCGAATACTTGGTAAATTTGTACATTATTTCCCCAAATTCTTTGTTTAAATAACGTAATAAGGTGTTTGAATAGATGGACTTTCTTAATTTCCCCGAAATTTTCCGAAATTTCATTTTTTATGCAGTTTTTTGGACCAATTTCGGCTTCTTCTTCTTCATTGTGACTAGGGGTGTACTGTGATTTTGAGGTTGGTTTCAAAGATTAATTCTGTTGTTTAATCCTCTTAGCTTCTTCGGTGTAATCTCCCGTTAGTTTAGGTATCTTGATGGGTTCTGCTGTGGTAATATGTAAATGTAGGCAATGTATGCAGTAATATGTAAATGTAGGCAATGTATGCAGACAATGTAGGCAGGTTGAAGGTGCTGTAATATGTAAATGTAAGCAATGTATGCAGGTTGAAGAATACTGGATATACTCGTTAAATAGGAATATGCTTGTATATACTGGTGTTTATTTCAATCGTAAATAGTTTCAATAGCAACAATAAATTTTTGTCTGTGTCAGACTATCTGTTGTACTATCGATACGATGGAGAGTGGCAGAAGAAAGATGGAGAACTAGGAGCATATGAATGGATTTCAAGGAATAATTATGAAATGCACAATACAATAATTGGAGAAGAGGGAGATGATCTTAAAGTGACAACGGTTTCAAAGTTTCATGATTTTATATTTGAAATGGCTCCTTTTAAGCGGAAGGACTTTGAAATTAAAGTGAGTTATATGCCTTTGTCCTGTAAAGGTTTGAACCTTCAATATATTTCGATCGATTTTGATGTAAGGTGTTATCTTATGGACCAATGTCGTATATCTAAATGTAGAAGCATTCTCCATGTGGAGCTTATTAAGAAGACGGTTCCTGTAGAACATAATTGGTTTGAAAATGGTAATGGTGTTGATATTGATGGTGTAGAATCTGATACTGAGAACTCAGGTTCTTTTGTGGATGTGAATTTGGTTGAAGACTATACATCTGCCCCTGGTAGGCTGGGTGTTGTTTTAGATAAGCTGATATCCCAGCCCATATCGATGTCCTCTGCCCCAACTCCTATGAAACAAACTCCTCCAATTGATGAAAATTTAGAATCAACTCCCTTGTCGACTCCAAATGTTGAAAATCTGCAATCAACTCCTGCCACTCCCTCAAGTCCAATACCTGGTTACACTACACCTTTCTCAAGGGATGACTCAATTCCAATTCTTCGAGCTACTTTAAATGAACCTATTCCTGATGAGGTTGTTCAAACCTTCAGTTTTGTTGATGGTATAGATCTGCCTATTGGACATGAATTAAGTAGCAAAGATGAGGTGTTCGACGTGGTTTTGAAAGCTTCGTTGAAAGCAACTTTCAATTTTAAAAGATCTAAGTCGACAAGAAAGACATTCTCTTTTAAGTGTAGGGTCCTTGATTGCAAGTGGAGTTTGTGTGGGTGAGTTTGCGTGCGGGAAAGACAGGAGGGTTAGATATTTTCTCCTTGCCCGTTTATAATAATATCCATACATGCTCACCTTCAGTGGGATATAGAGCAGAAAAAAGTAGCGCATCACAGGTTTCTAGGATGTTGTTAAAGACTTTCCCATCTCAGTATGATACACTGGCTCCAAAGACAATACCTGACATGATGTTAGCCCAGGGCCTTCTTGTTTCTTACTCGAAAGCCCTGCGGGGCAAACATCTAGCGAGAAGTACTATCAACTATCAGGGGTGATCCCGAGGAAAGTTATGCTTTTCTTCCGAGTTATTTGTATATGTTGAAGCAGGTGAATCCTGGTACAGTTTCTGACATATGTACAAACGTGGAAGACAAGTTTGTGACTTTATTCTTTGCATTGGGAGCATGCATTGAAGGTTTTAAGGCCATGAGAAAGGTAATTGTTATTGACGGCACGCATTTAAAGACCAAGTATAAGGGTGTATTATTAGTTTGCACTGCATAAGAAGGCAACAAACATCAATATCCTCTTGCTTTTGGTGTAGTAAAAAGTGAATGTGATGCATCATGGTCTTGGTTCCTAGACAAGCTTAGCGAGGTCATACCCGATTCTGAAGATTTGGTCATAATTTCAGATAGAAACGGAAGCATCATAAATTCAGTTCTGATAGTGTATCCTAAGGCTTCACATGGATATTGTTCTTATCATATTTCTCAAAATATTAAGAGTCGCGTTAATACCGGCAGGAGCATTAAACAGAAAAATGAAGCTCACGAAAGCGTGTTATCGAAGTTCATGGCTTGCGCTGAAGCATACACTGTTCAGGAGTTTGAAAAATGTTTTGATGACCTAACAAAAAGGCAACCTCGTACATGTGTCAAGTTTCATGAGTATATTCAAGATCTACTCCTTATAAAGGAGCGCTGGGCCAGGTGCTACTTTGAATGTTCACGATACAACATTTTGACTTCCAACGGAGTTGAGTCCATTAATGCCGTCTTGGTTAGTGCTAGATCATTTTCGCTGATTCTTATATTGGATGAGATCGTGAACTTAATATGTCGGTGGTTCAATAAGCACCGGAGCGAATCTTGTGAGGGTGGATTGTCACAACTCCTAACTCCAGAAGCTAAAAGCACATTGCATGCAAGGAAACACGAGTCCAATTTCTATAAAGCTAAAGAACTTAATAGTTCACAGGTGTGTATATGGTCAAACGCACAGGGGCTCTGGAGCACGAAGAAACTTTCTTTGTTGACCTCCAGAGGAAAAAATGTAGTTGCCGAGTTTTCGACATTGACCATATCCCTTGTGAGCACGCGCTTGCTGCATTTTCTGGTGCTGACGCAGAATTGACTTCTCTATGCTCGAAGTACTATTTGAAAGAATTATGGGTAGTGGCGTATTTTCGAACCATATACCCGGTTCCTTGTCAGTCCACTTGGATCATTCCTGATGAAATAAAGGCCATTCAGGTGGTAGCTCTGGACTACAAGAAAAGGACTGGAGTGCCTCAGTCTGTTAGAATGGAGGCAGGTGGACAAAAGGTTCGTAAAAAGTCAAAGAGACAAAGAGATCCAAGAAAGTTCTAAACTGAACTATGGAGATGTTTGATTTTTTTAATTCTTTTTTTACATAATTTGATTTTTTTTAATGTTGTATTTTTCAATCATATAAACTGTTCAGTTGATTCAAACTATGTACTATATGTATTTGTACTATATTGCAAAAGAAATTAAATGAGTGAAGGTGAATCTTTTATTGTACAAGTCAGTTAGTTTAGGGTGTAAATGCCCTTCAGCTGTCAGCATTTTATGTTTGCTATGTAGCAAAGTGTCTAAGATAAATAATCCATTTCTGTATTCTAGTTAACGAATTATCAAGTATTGACATAATTCTCTAGAATGTTTGTAGTTGAAAATACTGCTCCATGTTTTCTTTCTAAGACTGTCGCGTGTGAGTTGTGACTCACGGTTGATACCTGGCGGAATTAACTGCACAAGAAAATTTATTGAGTTTCTTGAGTTTGAGTTTGACTCGTGGTTTCTTAAGTTTGAAAATTTATTGACGTGACTTATGGTTTCTTGAGTTTGAAAATTTATTGCTGTCCTCCACAAGAAAAGTAAGATAATTGCAAACGATAAGATAATAGATTTATTCATAGTAAAAAAATACTGGTAGATTTATTCATAGTTCAACGAATATACTTGTTATACAGAGTGGCAACCTGTCCAGTATAAGAAAATACTGGTTATACTGTGTACCAATCTGGACAGTATATTTCATACCATATTCTGTGTAATAAATTTAGTACAAAATAATCCCAAATTGAAGGTAAACGAATTAACTGTTAAAGTATTAATTTTTACAAGATGAAAGAAAGATACATACATAATGTCTTTAGTACTTATTAGTAAATGTAAAGTTTGATAATTTAAATTATATGATAATATTGATAATATCAATCTTTCACAATATACTTGTTATACTGAGTAGCAATCTCAGCAGTCTAAAGAAAATACTTGTTGGTCCCAAGTGACATACGAAAGGGTTTAGAAAAGGGGAGGGGTTGAATAGACCCTGAAGTCTTTTTCGACTTCAAAAAGTTTTGTATTAAAAAGGTTTTGGACGCTTGAAATGTAGACGCTTGACTGAGCGTTTACTTGAAATATAGACGCTTAGGCTAAGCGTCTGATGAAGATTGTTTTTAGAAAGTTAACTTAGACTTCAAGATTTGAATACTTTAACCAAGTAGGTTTAAGCGTTCAGTTCTTTAATCAGTGTTAGCACAGCAGAATAATTTTAGAGTCTTCTCTTTTGGAAATCTTTAGCGTCACAAGTTGTTTCTTAGTTTCTTAGCGTTTGATTGTGTTTTACTTAATCAATTTATGCAATGATATGATAGATAAGAGAATTGACTGTAAAGTAAAAGACACAACATTTGTAAGGTTCATTGGGTGGTGTAATCTCAACTACGTCCTTCTTCTCCTTGAACACTTGGAGGCAATCCACTAAAATGATTCTCAAAGAATCACACAGAATCTTCTACAAATTAGGGAGAGATAGATGTCGATGACTTGAGCTCCTTAATCACACAGATTTCTGCTCCAAATCACTTCAATCCCCTTGCTTCTTTCACCCATAAATAATGCAAGTATCCAACTTCGACTTCACACAGATCGCGAGGCTTGGATGGGGTTTTCTAAACGGTTTGTTTGATTTTGATGAAGTTCAAACAACTGGAAATATCTCAATAGTAATGTGGTTTCTTCGAAAAGAATGTTTGAGATATTGGTTGACTATCTCAGGAATTGAAGAAAAGCAAAAAGAATATTTTCTTGAATATTCTGGCTTTTCTGAAAGTTTAAGGAATGAGACTTCAATGCAACAGCAATTTGGCTTAGAAATTGATTGTATATGTGGCTTGTTGTTGAAGTCCTATTTATAGGCATTCTTGGAGAAAGTGTCCGTTTGACACATGCATAGGCAAATGTCTCTCACTTCCGCGAGTGAACAACTTTTGTCCTTTTTCCTGAAAATCTGCTGCACAAAAATTGGTGCTGCAGTCTATGAATAGTTGACAGTCCAATAGGGTGGCTTTTCCGTACGTCTGAAAGTGCTTATCACATTTAATGCTCTTATCAACATTTAATGCATTTGAATTAAATGCCCGTTGGCACTTAATGCGTTGAGAATATTTGCATTAAACTCCTTCCGGACTTAGAAATAGATTCAGGTGCAATCAGTCATTGATGGACGCTTATCCATCCTTGAATCACTTCTATCCTATAAGGTGACGCTTGATATAGCTGGTCATTTGGACGCTTGGAGACTTTATCTTCATTCAGACTTCAGGCGCTTGAATCTTCAAACTTTACCACTGATAAACTCACTCAGAAATTATCAGACGCTCAGCCTAAGACTACTTCGCCTAACAATCTAGAATAAAAATAAAACAAAGCCTATAAAGCTTATTACAAATCTAACGCTTCAAAGCTTATACATGATTTCTACTAAAATCAAACTTACATATTTTGGGGTCTAACATATAGTCCTAATTGTCATCATCAAAACATCTAACATGAAATTCCTAACAATACTCAAGAGATTGACACATAGTATATTCAGTATAATTATTAGATAGATTGGAAAGATGGGTTGAAAACTGAGGCAAGCAACCAATTTAATGCCCAAGTGCAATAAATTCCATCTTAAATTGGCACCAACCACAAATAACTTTCCATAATTCGATTAAGACCAAGAAGTTGATCAAGCGCATCTTATTTTTTAGTTCCATGATTCTATTATTTAATTGATTATAGATTAATTAAGAATGAAAGAGGGTTGATACCGAGCAGATCAGGAGTTATTAAGTGTTTCTATTTATACCCAACTTCATTTGTTTATCCTCCTCATTTGACTTTCTTCTATCCGTCTCTCTCTCTCTTTCTACCTCTCTATCTTTTCCTCTCCCTCTGTCTTCTGTGTCTCTCTTTCAAGAGGTAATCTGTAAGGCTAAGGAGTGATCGATGGAACCTTTCCTTTCCGCCACCAGTTGCAGAAAAACTATTCAGAAACAAATGGGGGAGTTGTAAAGCAGTCCTTCGTCGATGGTATGGAGTTTCAGCCATTTTTTCTTGTATCTTTTTTCTAAAAGTGATTGAATCTGAATTAATGGTTCTTATGATCATGTCTTCATAACTTCATGTAGAAGTAGGCATCGTTTTAGGCAACATATATCATTGGCACGCTACAATATTGGGGCTTCCAAACAGCCCCTTTTCCAGAGGAAAATTTGTTTTAAATATTCATTTTCAACCCGAGCATCCATTTAAGCCGCCAAGGGTACGTATCCAAACAAAGATTTCCATCCAAACATCAGCCCCTTTTCTAGTGGTATTAGCATGCGTATACTGAGAGATTACTGGTCAAGCGGCGTTACTATATTGAAGGTACCGTGACACTAAAATGTTCTTTCCAAATTTACCATCTAAACCTATTTTTCTGATGATGGATTTTCTGCAGCTGCTTGACTCTATTCGGGTTATGTTGATTGACCCCAATCTCGGAGAAGCTCATCCGGATGTTGCCGACACTACTGAATTGTACAAAAGTGACAGGGCAATGTATGACTCAACTGCCCAATCATGGACTCAGTTGTATGCGATGGAAGAAAATGCTCAATAGGGGGATTCTGTTTCACTCATGTTATGTTTACTTTTTTGAAGAATAGATGATGTTATGAATTATAAGTATGTTAAATATATGATATTGTAGAGTTATTCTATTTCTATGTTAAATATGTAAAATATTTTAAATATGTTCAATTTTTAGGGGTGTTCTTTTTGAATTATGTTAAATATTCGTTTGCATGATATGTCTTGAACTTGATGAACACTTTTGATGAAGGCCTAATCATGCCATGTCTTTTTGATGAAGGCCTAATTTTGGCACAATGCTTGTTATACTGGGTAGCAATCTGGACAGTAAACAAACAATAATGGTTATACTGGGTACCAATCTAGGCAGTATATTTCATATTATATTCTATTTAATAGATTTAGTACAAAATAATCCCAAATTGAGGTCAAACGAATTAACTGCTAAAGTATTAATTTTTACAAGTTAAGAGTAATTTTTATATTCATCAATCAACTGTTAAATTGGGGATTTTTTGCAAGTTATGGCAATGTGCCAAAATTAGGCAGATGAATCTGCATTTAATACTGGGTAGCAATCTGACACAATGCTTGTTATACTGGGTAGCAATCTGAACAATATACATAAAATACTAGTTATATACTATATACCAATCTAGCCAGTATATTAGATTATAATATTCATTCATGGAACAGACTTCATTTTTACAAGTTCATAGCAATTTTCTTGTTCATCAATCAACTCCCAAATTGGGGGTTCTTTGCAAGTTATAGTTATGTGTCAAAATTAGGCAGGAGAGCCGACATCAGGGTGCCGAAATTTTGGCACAATGGTGCCGAGCCCCCAGCCAATACTTTTGGCGCAATGCTGGTTATACTGGTTAGCAATCTGTCCCAATATACATAAATACTTGTTATATACTATATAACAATCTAGCCTTTCCTAACATATTTTATGTAAAACAATCAGTACAAAATAATCACAAACCTTACAATCAAATTAAAAATGAACAAAAAATTAATAAAAAAAAACACTTAACAGAGGTAAGTTTAAACATAATATTAGATTATATAATTCATTCATTGAACAGATTATACAAAATCTAGGAAAGAAAACACATCTGACACTCAAATAGTGGACTGATGAATGATCATTCCAACTGATAGACCGGCCAGAAAATTGAAAATTGCAAGCAGAATCAAGGTAACGATTATGAAACAACACATTAGGGAAAACCCCCTACTAGTTAGCCTCAATTCAGTTTGCAGCGGTTTGTCAAATCTAATGGTCATACATATATTCTTTTCCATTGACCTGTCAATGGCTGTATCAAAGCTCGGGCAACCACTGGCGGAACCCACCACTGGTTGGGCATTACTAGATGAAGCACCTTGCTCTGTCACTGTCTGTGTTGGGCGGACATTATTCTCCATAAAACTTGGTCGTGGTATACCAGTATGTTCGTCATGGTAGTCATCGCATCAAAGATAACAATCTGAATGTTTTTTCCAGCAGGGACATCGATAAAAATAGTGGCTTGGATTTTTTGTGTCCGGTCCGGCACGGAGAATAAACATTTTGCCTCGGCCGCACTTACACGTAGGTGACCAGAATCCCTCCATGATTCAGTGATTTAACAATGAGACGAGAGAGGAGAGATGGAGAGAGACGATAACTAACCGCAATGAGGGTTGGCCGAAAAATAAAGAAAATAACAGGGATAGTTTGAAAATTGTTGGGGGGATAATGAAAAATAATAGGGATAATGAAAGTAATAGAAATGATAAATAATGGGAATAATATCACAAACCTGCTTTTCTTCTTGTCCCATCTCTTTTTTATTTTAAACCCCCTTTTTCGAATTTTTCGCCCTGATCAATCTGCTTAGTATACTGACTATACTTGATCAATATTCTTTCGGTATAGTTATGTGTTTTTGAACCATAAATTGTTCTAATTGCTGCTAATTGTGAAGTATTTTTGATGAATATATTACTTCGAGTAAGTTATGTTTTAGTACTATTCTATTTCAACTAATCATATGTCAATTGATGATGGATTGATGCTCAATTGCATATAAACATGTTATTACTTACTATGGGAAACTATTAGCATTAATAAGTCGTAGAAGCATAGATGAAATACGTTGATTGTACTACGTTTATCAAATATGCATTGTCACACATTGTATGTTGTTTAGAAACATCACAACATTTAGATTCACATTATCTTGAAATCGATACCCTAAACCCTAAAACTCGATACCCTAATCCCTGTTTATTGCTGCTAATTGTGATATAATCTATGAACATATTACTTCGAGTAAGTTAAATGATATAGTTCTATTCTATTTCAACTAATCATATGTCAATTGATGATGGATTGATGCCCAATTGTTTTGATCAATCTGCCTAGTATACTAACTATACCGAATCAATATTCTTCCGGTATAGTTATGTGTTTTTTAACCATAAATTGTTCTAATTGCTGCTAATTTGAAGTAATTTTGATGAATATATTACTTCGAGTGAGTTAAATGTTTAGTACTATTCTATTTCAACTAATCATATGTCAATTGATGATGGATTGATGCCCAATTGCATATAAACATGTTATTACTTACTATGGGAAACTGTTAGCATTAATAAGTCGTAGAAGCATACATGAAATACGTTGATTGTACTACGTTTATCAAATATGCATTGTCACACACTGTATGTTGTTTAGAAACATCACAACATTTAGATTCACATTATCTTGAAATCGATACCCTAAACCCTAAAAATTGATACCCTAATCCATGTTTATTGCTGCTAATTGTGATATAATCTATGAACATATTACTTCGAGTAAGTTAAATGATATAGTTCTATTCTACTTCAACTAATCATATGTCAATTGATGATGCATTGATGCCCAATTGTTTTGATCAATCTGCCTAGTATACTGACTATACCGAATTAATATTCTTCCGGTATAGTTATGTGTTTTTGAACCATAAATTGTTCTAATTGCTGCTAATTTGAAGTAATTTTGATGAATATATTACTTCGAGTGAGTTAAATGTTTAGTACTATTCTATTTCAACTAATCATATGTCAATTGATGATGGATTGATGCCCAATTGCATATAAACATGTTATTACTTACTATGGGAAACTATTTACATTAATAAGTCGAAGAAGCATATGTGAAACACGTTGATTGTACTACGTTTATCAAATATGCATTGTCACATGCTGTATGTTGTTTTGAAACATCACAACATTTAGACTCACATAATCCCAAATCGATTCCCTAAACCCTAAAACTCGATACCCTAATCCATGTTTATTGCTGCTAATTGTGATATAATCTATGAACATATTACTTCAAGTAAGTTAAATGTTATAGTTCTATTCTATTTCAACTAATCATATGTCAATTGATGATGGATTGATGCCCAATTGTTTTGATCAATTTGCCTAGTATACTGACTATACCGGATCAATATTCTTTCGGTATAGTTATGTGTTTTTGAACCATAAATTGTTCCAATTGCTGCTAATTGTGAAGTAATTTTGATGAATATATGTTTTCCACCTAAACTTGAAAAGTCATATGCTTTCCGGCCACATTTTCAATTTAAAAATCTCTATTTTATTTCACAATTAATTTCCCGCTCTTTTTAAATTTCCCTCACTTTTTCATTATCCCAATTAATTTCCCGCTCCTTTTCAATTAAAAATTCAAAAACGCTATTCAAAAACGCGATTTGGAGGCAAAATTTTAAAAATACTTTATTTCGATTATTTCCCCTTTTTTTCATTTCTAATTTTTACATATCAGAATTTTTTTCATTCTTTCTTCTTCCGTCCTTCCCCTTCCTTCATTCGTTTCTCCATAGTGCCACCAGCATTCCATCAAGCACAAATCATCAGACGACCAGGAATGCGACCACCAAGCACAAGTCATACGACGTTCTTACAAAACAATTTACGTTTCCGAGGTCGGTTATCTGTAATTTTTTATGGGTTTAGGGTTTCATATATGCATTGATTTGTAACATATTTTAGTTATTAACTTTGTTTCTGTGTAATTGTCGTACTATTAATACAAAATTACCATACATTGTATCTCATCTCAAAGTGGAGTAATGAAGAAATTAGGGTTTTAGAATAGGGATTTGAGAATATATGCAAATTTGGGGGAATTGGTTTTAATATCTGAAATTTGGGGGAATTGGTTTAATATCTGAAATTTGGGAGAATTGGTTTAATTTTTTTAGTTGTAAACAGATTATGTGTTTAATATAATGTCGTTGTCAATATTATGTGTAATTATTGTGAATATTGCAATTTAACAGTATTAAACATATGATTATTGAGCTGCAATACAGTGGTTAATATCTGAAATTGTACTAATTTTTATATATATTAAAACAACTAATGGGTGACTGACCTACTCCGAATTGCATTTGTGGGTTTGGTAGAATGTCGATTGAATTGACAACCAACCCACAGTATCCGGGCAGATATTATTATGCATGTACTGCTTGCCACTCAGAGCACGGAGCATGGTGGGAAGAGTATCAAAACAAACCTTTTATTCCACCACTTGTTCCCCCGCAGGAACATTTTCTTTATGATCAATAATGGGATTGGTAGCACGATGAAATGTTCATCATGTCTTTGGAGAGCTCTACTAAAAGCGGTTATTTCACTCCTCTTAAAAACCCTTATATTCAATTTTGCAATGCAATGAACGTGTTGAATTATAGATTCAAAACCTCATACAATTATGAATTTATCTTGGAAAAGTGGAAAATGCTTATAAAAAGGTTTTGTGTTAATTACTGGTTGACTAATAAGCCTAATGTGATCAACGTTGAATATGTCAAAGACAAGAACGAGATCTATGCCTCAGATGATGCGTGAGAATATTTTTTGAAAGTTCAACCTTTTGCAAGGGTGTACAGACACAAGGGTGAGCCACAGTGGGAAGCTCTGGAAAATATTTTCCAAATTCGGTTTTGCCAAGAGACCAGGAATTTGAATGACGGGTATGTTAAGCCATTACCTCCAACCGGCCTTGAGGAGTGGATGGATGGTCCGTCGGCGTAATTGTTTTTATTTGTTGTAATTTAAACTTCTTTTGTGTTTAATTGGAGTATGCCAGAATTTGTTGTGTGTAACTTAAGAATTTGTCTTATATTACTTTAGCAAGCAGAATCATATGTCAATTGTATTGTTGATGGATTGATGCCCAATTGTTTTGATCAATCTACCTAGTATACTGCCTATACTGAATCAATATTCTTCCGGTATAGTTTTGTGTTCTTGAACTATAAATTATTCTTATTCCTGCTAATTGTGATCTAACCTATAAACATATTATTTCAAGTAAGTAAAATGTTTTAGTAGTATATTCAAATTGTGAATAGTATGGGTACTCGCAAATATGTCACCAAATCAATCAACCATTCAGCCGAATATGTACATGTCCATTTTGATTTTGCGCGAAAACATTGAACTGATGTCAGCACCATGGTGCCGAATTTCAGCATCATGATGTCCAGCCCACTGCCTATATTTATATTTTTGGCACAATGTTTGTTATACTGGGTAGCAATCTGACCAGTATACGAAACATACTGGTTATACTGGGTACCATTCTAGCCTGTATATTTCATACCATATTCTATGTAAAAAATTTAGCACAAAATTATCACAATTTGAAGGTAAAATAAAATAACTATTAAATACTTCATTTTTACAAGTTCATAGCAATTTTATTGTCCATAAATCAACTCTCAAATTGGGGATTCTTTTGGCGCAATGCTTGTTATACTGGGTAGCAATCTGTGCAGTATACAAACAATACCGGTTATACTGAGTACCAATCTGTCCAGTATACAAATAATACCGGTTATACTAAGTGCCAATTTGTCCAGTATACAAATAATACCGGTTATACTGAGTACCAATTTGTCCAGTATACAAACAATACCGGTTATACTGAGTACCGACCCATAATTTAATTTTCCCACCCAAATTTGTGAAGATAGTGTTTATCAAATCAGAGATCAACCTTTTACAAACTAAGGTCAAAATGACAAAATATTACTACAACAGACCTACCAATTAGAATATAACCTAAGCGTCCAACTAAAGATACTAATTACATAGATTTATAAGCCAATCACGCCACATACGTGAAACGAAATTGGACATTTTCCGATACTCTTGGAAACATCCTTATCGACAACCTTTTGCTTACTCTATCATGGTCAGTAGCAAACGCGGTGTTGCACACAATATTTATCCTTTCCAACTGAAATGCGTGCGCCAACATGTACATAACATAGCTGATCTTGCATTCAGTGCCCGTGAAATTTGTTATGCTGACCACCTCCACATTTTCCAATCCCAACTCACCCAAATTCCACTCTTGTACATGTTGACCAACATTTGTGGGATTGTTTACCATGATGTCACTCGCCTACAAAACAAGTAAAAAACAGAAACCATCTTATTTTTGCAATATCAGAATTGAATGTGTTAATTAACCATGTTATAATCAACAAATCATAAAACGTAAAATATTGCCACCAAATTAATTGAAAATGTTTCCAAGTTCGGACATCTACTAATCATCACCAGTGTCATTGCGAGATGCTCGGTCTTGTTCAAACATGTAATATTCAAGCTGAACATTTCGACAAAATAGTACGAGGACACACGGCGATGTAGACCATCAACGCTGGCTAAAATCTACCAAAGTACCAAAAATATAAATTCAAAAACAACTTCATAGATTTAATGCACACACAACAAGCCCTTATTGAAAAAATGATAGGTATACATGTCCCAAAACCATCGACACATGAGCGTCATCGGTGATGAATAATTCTTTCTCCATTTTAACAACCTCTCGATGGAAAAGGTTATCAGTGCAATTTCTTTCAAAGTTAATAACATCACCATGTAATATCCATTGCAATGTACGAGCTCTAGACACATGCGTATGCCCTGACAGCCCCTGATTTTGTGTCGTTAAAATAACCAACACCTCTACATTGGGGATACATAGGTTTACTTTGACATTGCTTTGGCCACGGTTGAATGCTAGTTTGAATATTTTCAAACCGGGCAAATAACCCGCAAATTCACTAAGATTTTCAAAATTGCAACTACATAATTGCAACTCCTCTAACATGGGAAACCATTTTCTAATCTTATTGCCGAACTGATTGTCACTTATAACAACACGCTTCAATACTAATTTTTTCAAATTTGGCAACTTAATTCCATTCTCCCACATAACAATATAGTTAGGTAGTGATAATTTCAAATCAACAACCGTATGGGAGAAAAATAGGCTGCTAGGGAGAGAGTTTAATAATCGACCGACTAATTTTAGTTTTTGAACCTGGTGATCAACACCAAATAACACCCACTCTTCTCTAATCCGGTCCCCACCTCCCTCCTCCCCACCAAAATCAAATAAGAAAGTATGCACAACACTATTGTTATGTTGATCAACAGTGCGATTAACAAAATTAGAAAAATCTAAGCCTCTATACCAATAATTATTATGAAGTAAAAAAGTCTCGTGATAGAAGTCAAGTTTAGGGATGGAGTACCAAAGATGTTGGAAATGTTTGGATACAAACCCCAACCTGGATTCCTCCACCATTGATAGCTTTGATAACCTATCCATAATGTGAAATATCACGTCGGGAGGTAGCGCGCTTAATCGATCTTCAATATCCATGTTAAAGTGTTATAGAGGTGAAAGATTGGTAGATTGAAAGATGATGGGTAAAAGGCACGTTTTGGATGTAAAATTTTCAAACTCTAATATTTTTCCATTTTCTTATTAGGCCTGCTTTGCTACTGAAAGTGTTTGGGAAGTTAGGATTTTATACACTCGGAGGAAAAATAGAGTCGCAGGTGCAGGTGAAAGAAGGAAGGAAGAAAGTGAAAGTGAAGAAGGCGAAAGTGTTTTTTTTTTAGAGGATAAATATGGAAGGGGAAAGGGCAGGTGATTAATTAATCTCCCTTTTAACAGCTGTCAAAATGTTTAACTTACCCACTAATATGGTGGTGGGTGAAAGTGTGGTGATGAGTTTTTCAAACTTTCTCTCACCCCAACCGAGGTGGTAACTTCCCCCCATTTATTATACCGTTTTGAATGACCTCTAGTATATGTAGTATAACTATTATACTACATATATTGAATAAATAGATTGGATAGATGGGATTGAGAACCAACCACTTAGTGCATTAAATTCCATCTTAATTTTTTACCAACCACAAAATCCTTTCCACTAATGGTCACTATGTTTTTAAATATTAAACCCTAACATTTTACAGTATATCCGACGTAATTCTAATTGTGAATTACAAGTTAAAAAATTTAGTAGAAAGCAATAAATTTTTAAGGAATATACTAGTTAATTATACTGGGTACTAATCTGGACAATATATAGATAATACTTGTTATACTAATCTGGACAGTATACAGATAATACTTGTTATACTGTGTACCACTATGCATAGTATATTTCATACCATATTCTGTTGGTGGTGTGTAAATATTAAAGTCCTAATTTTTACAAAATGAATGTAAGATATGTATTTAATGCCTTCAGTATTTGTTAGTAACTGTAAAGCTTGATTCTTTAAATATTTGTCAGACAAAAATATTTACAAGTTAAGAGCAATTTCATTGTTCATCAATCAATCAACTCTCATGTTCAAAATCTCCTTAACTACCCTTTGCCTAAAATACGACATGTGAACTTGCCTAAAACAAAGACCAATGTCGGCCGAACTACTACAAAAGTCGGCGTACTTGATCATGAACATTCCACAGTCGAGTTATTTTTTTGTCGAGGAAGGTTCGTGGTGTACTCGTGATTTCACAAACTCAAATCAATGGATTCTACGCTGTTGTGCTTCACCTCATCAACAAAATACATAGCTACAAATTTCAAAACTTCTTCATCTTGTCCACCATCAGAATCAAGATACTACAGCTTTTGTCCTTTTTGTTGATAATAGCTAAACACCAATGTGCGGGTTTGTGAATAAGCACAAAAAATTTGTCACAATCAAGGAGGTGATATCCCAGTTTGTTCAGGGTCGTCCATTCCTTGACCAAATTGAAATCATATACACTATTACGAACCAGAATTGGATAAAAGAAAGTGCTAAAATAATGACACCTTAAAAACTTGGTTGGCTCCATCCCCTCTCTTTCTTTCAACAATTGAAAATACATATAAATCACATCAGAGTTAAGCTAACCTCTTGCCCGCAAACACTGTAACTGTTCGCCGGTTATCTGAATATTAGAGGGAGTGTGAGTGACCAACAATTTTTCAGAACTGCAAGAGTTCAAGGCTTCGGAAATAGCCTCTTTTTCTTCCGAAGTAAGAGACAGAAAAAAATCCCCAGCTATATCATTGTTCACCGGTTTTGTAACAGTATTTGGGCCCGACTCCCCTGGGGTTCATAAAAACACATTAAGCAAAAACATAAATTCACACAGTACAATATTATGAAATATTGTATGCATATACAAAAACTAATACTAACAGAAATATTAATACTGAATTAAATTACTAATACTAATACTGTATACAAACACAGTATCCATAATACTATATACAAACACAGTCATCAAACCAAATCAACTAATAAAAACATTACACATAATGCCATATTACGTCTTGTGTACTTTCTTCTTCTTTGCATCCAGATTGGTAAATGGAGATTTTTGATACTTGGATTTCTTAGGCATCCTCTTCAAATAAAACTCAGATTCTTCTTGTATAACTACATTTACTATGGGATCAGGACCTACATCCACTCCACCATCATTATAAAGGAACATAGCTAAACCATCAACATTATCCCAGTAGGTCCTTCAATTGCATCCCCACCATGTCCTTCACCCGCATCCCCACCAAGTCCTCCATACTCATCCTCACCAAGTCCTTCATCCTCATCCTCACCAACAAATTCATCCTCATCCTCGCCAACAAATTCATCCTTATCACCACCAACTCCTTCATCCTCACCAAGAACCTCATCATCATCATCATCATCATCATCCTCATCACCTCCAAACTTTGTTGAAAGGTCTTTTAACACACTTTCAACCTTTTCTAACCTTCCACTCATAGCAAGTGATAACAAATCAATCTTTTGTGATAACAAATCACCCTTGGCTATTAACTCACCAAGGACTTTTAGAACCGTATCATTGGTATTCATGGGAATTGATTAAACACAGGGAACACTGTCCCGTGTAGGTTTGGATGTACCACATTCAACACTTTCTTTTGGGGTCTTTTACCATCATCGATTATGGCTGCAATTTTAGTCACTGGAAGAAGGGAACGTTGAGATTCCAAATCTATTCGGAAAATATCATCAAATACAATTCTACCTCCTTTCTCAAGTATTTCAGTCCATAATTTGGTGGTGGTGTCATTGACCGTGCTGTTGGTTTCATCAAAAGAAGCAAAGCTTTGCATGTGGTTTGTTTCCAGTTCCTCCGGCGTGGCCTCAAGTATGCTTTTAATATCCTAGCAAACAAATAAATAAATAAATATAATAGAATTAATAAAATTCCTTATAATAGGGGAAGATTGATACACAAATAACAAAATTTATAAGGTTTGAGGTTTTAACATTTAAAATTGGCAATGAAATACTAACGTGGGTGTTTCCTACCAACATAAGAATTTGAGACAAGGTGGGATATTGTTTCTTGTGAAGAAGTTTAGTGGTCCACTTGCACATTCTCGGCAATTGTTTGGGCATGTTCTCCCTCAAACGCCCAACCATTTGTGAGAGTGCGGGTATACACTCGAAAAGAAGAAGCTAACATAGGAACAAAAAAGATATTATCAAATATTCAAATAATAGTAAGTCGACAATTAACAATGAAAGATAAAAACCAAATTTACCATAAGTGGGAGAACGAAACAACGAAAGTTGCACTGTGGATTTGCCGCAGCTAATTTCTTCTTCAGGTCCAAAGATTTCAATTCCTCCATCATAACAGAATAAGAAAGCCTACCCCATGGATAGGTTTTTGCAAACTCAAGGTCATCAACAATTGCAAAAAGACGCGAGTCTATTGGTGAATCATCATGTGGCAGGATAAAAAAATAGAAACCAACAAATATAATAACGCAAGCTTCAACTTGTCGGATGGAAGGATCTCTAATGCTTTGTCACTAGAACTAACCGCGGGCTTCTTCGCAGCCTTCTTTGAAGACTTTCGATGAGTACTAAAACGGACTACTTCTCCACAGATCACACGCTTCTTAAGTAGTTCCCCAATAATTTTAATTGTGGCTTTAGGGCTAAGGTATCTACGACTAAAACCATCATCCTCCACAACCTTTGAATCTTCCGGATACCGGGAGCAATTCAACCCACTCATAACTGCATGCTCCAACAAAGAGTAACGAATAGGTATGCCATTTATAACAAACCAGATTTTAGATTGGTTTGGAGACTCCACTATTCGGGTTAGAAGCATCCACAGAGGAGTTAAGACCACGTCCATGTCCGAATCATCGTCGAATAATGGGGCAAACTAAGAATTTTTAAACCACATTATACCATTGGGATGATCACTTAAACAATCTTCAATATATTTAAGATCCTCTTCAATTTGCATTTGCTGCCAACTTTACACTTCAAGTTAAATTTATCGGGACTCAGTGTAAAAGTGGGCCGAGGGATGTCGTTTGCGTCGGAAACCTAAGACAAAATTCAATTGAACTACTTATAAGTACAAACTGATATAACCCTCTAAAATTATATACTTTCTAATTGGCCTGAAACAACAAGCTTCAACAAAGACATTTGTCAAATTTAACGACTAAACTTTTATACCATACAAAAAATCAAGTTTTTAGAGTGTTAACCAACAAAAATTACCAACCATAAAACCTAAAACACATTAAATAAATACACCACACATAAACCGAAACAACTAAAAAAAATTACCAGTCATAAAACTTAAAACACAGTAAATAAATACATCACACACAAACCAAAACCACTAAATATATAAATACTTCGAAGTTAGTTCACTTACAAGGGATGTGGAGGAAGCTTCAGGGCCCGCTGAAGCCACTTCACGGCGGTGTTTGGTACCCGATGAGGGGGAAGCAACCATTGATCGATATGGGGCTAGAAAATTAAAATAATTTCACAAAAACCCTAAATTTGCGAATACGGCTTCAAAATTCAAATTACCTTGCGGGAATGAAGAAGAGGTCGGAAGAGGATGTTTATGAACTAGATTTACTTGGCTTCTTTCCTCCGGTATACTGTAGCAATATCAGTCCGGTATGCTGCTACACTTCTGCCTCTGCCTGCTCTCGCTCGCTGCTGCTCTCTCGGCCTTTTCCCGTTGGGATTTCAATTTTTAATTTCATCCAAGTGTTAAATTGAAGAATATTCAAAATTTGTCAAAGCGTTTTTGCTCAGGGTTAGCATTTTTTTAAACTTATTTTGACTGAAAGGGCTAAAATGTAATTACATAATACATTACATCAAAATGGAAAAAAAAATAAGGAAGACAAGAAACGCTAAAACGTTTCTTCCTTTAGGTGGGGCTTTTATTGAGGGGTATTTTGGGCAATGGCCATCCAAACAGCCTCATAATAAAAAAAAGGTAAAGAAAAATCCCAGACATAAGGGGTCTAAATTTGCAACACCCCTGCAAATGGGGTCTAAAATTGCTAACTTTCCCTATATATCTGTGTGTGTGTGTATATATATATATAGGGTCAAAATCTAATACACACCATATATTAGATAAGATATAAGACCCAATCTACACCATTGGATCAATTAAATCCAACAGTCCAAAAAGGAAGTAAAAAACAGGCGAAAAAATTGATTCCAATTGGATCAGGGGTATAATAGTCAAATTTACGTCATTATCCAGCATCTACAATCCAAAAAAAAGGGCACATAAATCTCCCTAAAATCTCTCAAATTGAAACGCACAAAATCTCCCCTACAATCTCTCAACAAAAAATTAATTACTTGAGGTTTTGAAACTTCAATTACACAGTTTTTTTGTTTCGTAATAATATTACCGTTCCATCTGGAAACTCAGCTCTATAAACAGAACCAAGGGATCCCTCTCCAATAAGGTTTTCTTCACTGAAGCTGTTTGTTGCTATTTGAATCTCTGATACTGTGTATGCTTTTGCACAAATTGGCATTTTACTCCTGGGGAGACTTTTTCTCCTCTATCATTTCATTGTTTTAGTCCGTATAGGAGGCAAACGGGATGGGGTAATCATTGGTGAAGAGTTGAATGGAGACATATGAGGGCTGTATAATGGTTTATAAGATTGTAACTGTATGATATATATATATACACACACACACACTGTATAATTGGTTATAATATACTGTATAACGTGTTATAATATACTGTATAGTGGTTTATAAGATATTGTATGATGGTTTGAAATCACTAATTGTATGTCACTAATCACATACTGCATCACCATTATATTTACTGTATATTTGTTTATTAGCTATTGTGTAATGGATTAGTTAGCTATTGTATAATGTTTATTAGCTATTATATTCACTGTGTAATGAGTTATATGATACTGTATATTAGTTTATATGATACTGTATACTAAGTTATAAGATACTGTATAATGATTTATAAGATTGTAACTGTATGATGTATAAACACACACTGTATAATGGATTATAACATACTGTATAGTTGTTTATAAGACACTGTATAATGGTTTGAAATCACTAATTGTATGTCACTAATCACACACTGAATATCACCATTGTATTTACTGTATATTTGTTTATTAGCTATTGTATAATGGATTAATTAGTTATTGTATAATGTTTATTAGCTATTGTATAATGTTTATTTGCTATTGTATTCACTGTATAATGAGTTATATGATACTGTATACTGGGTTATAAGATACTATATAATGGTTTATAAGATTGTAACTGTATGATATATAAACACACACTGTATAATGGGTTATAAGATACTGTATAATGTGCTATAACATACTGCATAATTGTTTATAAGATACTGTATAATGGTTTGAAATCACTAATTGTATGTCACTAATCACACACTGTATATCACCATTGTATTTACTGTATAATGGTTTATAAGTTACTGTATAATGGTTTAAAATCACTAATTGTGATGTATGTATGTATACACAAGAGAATCAACAGAGAACGACGAACCATAGATAGATTGAGTGAATATATATACACAAAATCACGAAACAAGTGTTGTATGTACTACCTTTTCTCCACAGAATTTGCACCATAATATTCATTCTCTGATTCTGACCCTAAGCCATTTAATAGCACAGGTTTAGGACAATGAAAGATGTAGATGCACAGGCTTATGACAATTATGACTACTGTGTTGACGATGATGATGAA
This sequence comes from Buddleja alternifolia, assembly GCA_019426215.1. Classification (NCBI taxonomy): domain Eukaryota; kingdom Viridiplantae; phylum Streptophyta; class Magnoliopsida; order Lamiales; family Scrophulariaceae; genus Buddleja; species Buddleja alternifolia. The sequence continues at coordinate 4,945,141 of CM033405.1, forward strand.
TTGACCATGATGATGAATCGAACTTGATGATTAATTGAGTTTGATGATGAATAATGTAAATATTTTACGTTCTATTAAATATATTGATGTGTTCTGTGAGCTGATCGAATTTTAATTGGAAAAAAAAAATGAATTGGAGAGAATAATCTGTTATGGCGCAATAAGTGGAATTTGATTTTGATCCTACATGATATTTGCGTGAGTTTGTTACGTTCATTGACTAAAATGTCTGTGTCATCATTAAAAAAAATTATACAATCTGAAAAATGGAGTTAAATCCGGACCTTAGGATCAAATAGTATCAATGGTATAGATCGAGTCTTATATCTTTGGTAATGAACCGGGATGTATTTGATCCATATATATATATATATATATATATAGGATATGGATCAAATACATCCCAATTCATTGGGTAAGATATAAGACCCAATCTACACCCTTGATACCATTTGATCCCAAGGTCCGGATTTAACTCCAATTTTCAGATTTTATAATTTTTTTTATTGCTGTCAGGGGCATTTTAGGCATTAAATGATAACAAACACATGCAGTATCAAATCAAATCCCCTATATTACGCGCCATAACCGAATTCAATATTTTCTTTCCATTTTCAGCTCGATCAGATCACAAATCATTCATTTTGACACCAGTATTCATCATCAAACTCAATAAATCAGCAAAGATCGTTTCATCACAATCCATTTTGTCCATCAAGTTTCAATTCGATCAGATTAAAGCTCGTTTCATAGCAATCCATTTCATTCAGTTCACGATTGATTCGAATCAATAAATTATGATCGTCAATTCATCATAAGCGTCAGTTCCTCGTTCATTAATTATCGTCATCGTCAGTTCCGTGTTTATCAACATCGTCAGTTTTGCGTTTATGGATGAGATGGTTTTAGGTATTTTTTAATCATCATCATATCGATTTATGCGAAAAAATTGCGAAAGTTTGTGATATTATTGCAATTTTGTGATATATATCATATTATACACCATCGTCGATGATGTTTCATTATTATACACAATCGTCAGTTCCGCGTTTATGGACATAATTTTGATATACATCATCATATACATTAATATACAGTTTGTGTAATGATGTTATACATTATGATTTTATTTAGAACTTATATTTATTGTATACATTTCAAGCAGTAAGTTAAATACATTATACAGCATCTTATATGACATTATACACTATATTATACACCACTATACAGTACATGTAGTGATGTTATACAGTATCTTATTAACACAGCGTATGTTTATGATAGACTAAATAATCAAACATCATCACAGTTTTTTGATGTTTGATTATTATTAACAGGATCAGTAGTGTATAGCAATAATGATGTTGAAAATCAATGTGTCGGATCTTCTTCGTCGTCTAATTCTATATCATCTCCGGGCGGTTCAAAATATTGGGAACCAGTGTATGCTACTGAGTTTAAACCTTGCATTGGTAAGGCATTTGAAAGCTTGAAGTTTGCATTTGAGTTTTACAAAAGCTATGCTCGGTTATGTGGTTTTGATGTACGCAAGTGTTCCCAAAAAACTCATAAGGATGATACGGTCATATCTAAACATTATGTATGTAGTCGTTCCGGTGTTTACAAAAACTGTGATGATGTTGGTAGGAAGAAGAAGTGTATGATTGGTCGATGTGATTGCAACGCTAAGATTGTAGTGAGGTTTAGTGCTTCACAGGGATATGTTATAAAGAAATTTGTTGAGCGGCACAATCACGAGTTGGCGACCGACGAGGGGAAACAGTTTCTGAAAGTTAATCGAAATATTGATCCGTCCCAGATTATGTTCTACTTAAACGCATCAAAGGTGAATGTTTGCGCCGTTAAATCTCATTCATTCCTGAAGGAGATTGCAGGTGGGTTTAATAATGTTGGGTCGACTTCTACAGATTTCAAAAATGCAAAAAGGGATGTGAAGCAATACGTCGGTGAGAACGATGGGGAGATGATTGTTAGGAAATTTATGAATTTGAAAAAAGCTTGTGAAGAATTTTTTTTTGATTATGCCATAGATGATGACGGTTGTATGAGTAAGTTGTTTTAGGCTGATCCGGTTGCAATAAGGAATTTTGAACTGTTTGGTGATGTTTGCTCGGTCGATGCAACATTTCGATCCAACAAGTAAGCACTCTTTTTTTAATGCATAATACATATTTTTTTCAATAGGTAATGAATATATGCTGTATAACACATTATCAGTTACTGTATTGTTATTCATTCAATGAATGTATAATGAATCATTACTTAATGTATAGTTGATTTACAGTGTCTGTTTACCCTGTTAATAAATGTATAATGATTCATTAATTGACTATGTAATTCCTTTTCAGATATCAAATGAAATTTGTTCCTTTTTCTGGTTTAGATAACCACAAGAGAATAGTCACCTTTGGTGCTTCTCTAATCGCAAAAGAAGACATTGAGTCGTACACGTGGGTTTTTGAAGCTTTTACACGTGCAATGGGACGGGAACCAATCTATATTGTATCTGATCAATGTCCTGCTATGAAACAGGCTATTCCTAGTGTTTTTAAAAAGACCAGGCATCGTCTTTGCGCATGGCATATCATGAAGAAGTTCCCAACCAAGGTTCGTGTTTTTACTCGTTTTTGAATCCATATTATGTGTCACATGTTATATTAATGTGTTACAATAGCATTTAACATATTGTAGTATGATATTGTATTTAGTGTACAGTACATTTTAATAAGATTTAAATATATAATGTATAATGTGTTGTACTAGATTGTATAATGATACTTTTAGGTAGTGTATATTACAATGTATTATGCTGTATAATATGTTTTGCATTTGATTGTTTTTTTCTCCAGATTTGACCACATACAGGTAAATATGCTGAAGTAGTGAGAAAGGTGAATAATTTTGTGTATAATGACGACATCACGCCACGTGAGTTTGAAGATGGTTGGAATGCTCTTATTTCAAAGTATGGGCTAAGCCATATTGAATGGCTTTTCTGAAATTTATGACAACAGACATTCGTGGGTATCCGCATATTATCGAGATGTTTCGATGGGTGGGTTATTGAGGACTACATCGATTTCAGAGTCGGTTAATTCATTCTTTAATCAATTATATGTAAAGGGTGACACAATCATTGAGTTCTATAGTAGATTTGAAAGTGCTATGGACAGGCAAAGGAATACGAATGCAAGATTAAATCACGAGTCTTTGGTCTCTAAACCATCAGCCGAAACCCCTATGCCGATAGAGGAGGATGCTTCAGAGGTATATACACGCGCTGTTTTCTACGATGTACAAGTGGAGATCAAAAAATCTGCGTATCAAGTGATACTTCAAAGTCTAAATGTTGTTGATGGTGTGAAATTATTTGTCGTATTTGACTCCGACAACGAATCAAAGTTATATGAGGTATATCATTTTTTTATAGTGTATGTTATTATTACATATGCTGTATATTATTAAAAAGTTAATGTATGTTACAGTTTGTTCATTGTATTTATGTTATAGGTGAAACATTTTGTATCGAACAATCAGGTTGATTGTTCTTGCCGATTGTTTTTTAGGCGGGGTATTTTGTGCAGACACATTTTCTTTGCATTCAACCAAAGCCGAATACTCAAATTGCCCGCCGAGTATGTTCTGAATAGATGGAGAAAAAATTCAGAAATTATGGCTTCCGATATAATTAATAACCAAGTCAGACAATATCGCGTGATGACTGAGAAGAACACAAATGATGTGAGTCAAATTTGGATTGACTTTCAATCATGTTTAAATCTTGCAGGTTTTAACAAAGAAAAATTCGACTACATAAAAAATCAATTGGTGGATATGAAGTCTCATTTGAGTGTCGGTGCGGACGATAACAATAAGAATAACAAGAATGTTGTTATCGAGACACTAGTGGGACCCCAAATTGAGAACGAGCTCGGGATCAGAAATCCTCAAATGAGCCGATCTAAAGGGTGCGGTAAAAGAATTAAGAGCAGTGCCGAGATATCAAAGCATGTTCCTAAGAGAAGAAAATGCGCTGCATGTGGAAAAGTTGATGGGCATAATGCAAGAACATGTCCATCAAAAGAAAAATAGAAGTGTTTTCTTTTTTTACAATTAGTACTGTACAATGAAGTAATATTCAATGTATAACATATCATTATACGCTATATAATGATGTGTTAATCAATGTATAATGATTCAAGGGATCTCTGTGTATATTGAAACATGATTGAAAGTGAATGTAGTCTATGTTAAAAAATGCCATAATGTATGTTGTATATTTTTTAGTGTTTTGTTAATTATACAGTTTAATTATATACTTTAATTGAGTTTTTTTTATTCTGAACAATGAATATATTTGGGTTGTTAGACTGTATACTTATGGGTTGTATATACCATTAACACTTAAACTCAATGAACAGAACAATATAAACAGGATATGAGCAATGAACAAACTTTTTATATATTTAAACTGTTCAACTAAAACTAGTAACGTGATGTACAAAAACTAATAACATGTACATCTAACAAAAAATGTTGTAAACGTATCACGTTGTTTATATCTAGCGCTTCTTCCCCCTTTTCATTTAGGCTTGTTCACGTTCCAAATCCTTTGATTGTTTGATAATGTCGTCCTTGAGTGTGTTCAAATCACAAGTAAGGATTTTTTCCAGATAAAGTCTCCTCAATCTAGTGAGTTTTGCAACTTGTGCTTTCTGAATTATATAAATATTAAAGTTAGATAGACAGGAAAATAAAGATTTTCTGAAAATTTCATTTCATAGAATAAAAAAGTGTAAATCATTACGTTTTCTGCACCCAATTCTGGATCCCAATTCTTTAATCCCCCACCGAAGTAAGTCTCCATGTGACGTATTACAAAAACACCACAGTCCGAGCTGTTTCTGTGTGTACGCCATGGCATTGGAAGCCTTTCCATTTCTATCATTGACAACGCTTGTCCAGCTGGATGGTTCATATCATTCAGGAACTTGGTAAACATGACCCTCTGTTTTGAAACAAACAAACAAAAAAAACCGTAAGGTACGGTGTATAAATATATTAATATCATTATACAGTATATTATTGAGTCAATATACAGTGTATAATTAATAATTATACACTGTATACTGATCCATTATACAGCAGGTTAATATCATTTAACAGTGTAATATCATATCATTATTAAGTGGTTTAGTATACAATTTGTATGGTGCATCAGTGTATAATGTAAAGTTAATTGTGTGATAATGAAGATTTAACACATATATATTGACATAAAAAAATAAACATTAGTGTTTAAAGGATCGTCACCAAAGTGAATGGCACATGTTGGTATTTGTTTTCGAACGACACATCCGTTGCGCTATTGTCAAGGATCTCAATAGCTGGTTGCTTCAAATTAAAGCACATCACGTAGTAGTGTCCAGCGTGAAGAATAGGAAAGACAACCTATATATCAATGGGATGAAAGTGGTGTTAATGAATCTCCATAAAATACGATAATTTTAACAATCTAACAGTGTTAGCTTACCAACGTAACATCGGTTATGTTCACTCTTGGAAACATGTTCAGACGATTTTCGATGTTTTCCACGAATCTTTGATGCAACACATCATCATTTTGGCTCCTTTGTTTGTCGTGAAGAAAATCTGTTATCAAATTTTTAAAAAAAATTAGTTAGCGAGCAGAACATTATATCGTATGTATTAACAAAAATTAAAGAAGTATATTTTACCGTGTCTGACACGTGAAAAAAAATCTAAGCAGTGATGTTGGTGCTCTTGTTGTCTCGCCATTGTTCAACAGGTATGACCAGACGTCGATAACTCCAGATAAAAGCTCGGTCCGTTGAGACAATGTCTTTACATCCCAAATATAGCCAATTACATCACCACTTTTGAAAACAACAGTTCTGGAAAATCATTATACAGTTGTAATAAGTTATTGTTCATTATACAGTATGTATAATGATGTAATATACAACAATCAATATTACCATTATACAGAGTATGTTCAGTTATTATATAGTGTATATATAAAATTCAAAGGAATACAAATAGAACAATTGTATTATACATGTACTCACATGTCGTCCTCAGTAACTTGATTCACCCAATCCCACAGCCTTTTTTCAGTTGTGCCTTGTTTTGAGCTTATATACACAACCCGTTGAACATATGGAGAACACAGGTCTGGAGCTGGTTTGAATTGTCTCCTTGCTTCTCCAATGATCTCAACAGCCGGGGTAATGGTAATGTTTGGAGACGGATGAGGCAATCGTTCTGTGACAATGGAGTCATCATCCTTTGTTGTAACATCTGGAGGCACTTGCTCAGAGATGTTGGAGGCGTCACCAGTGTATTGTCTAGCAATTGACAACACAGCCTCCTCTAGATCATCCTGACGCAGTTTCTCCGGTGTTTGTGTCAACAAGTTGAAGGTTGGCTGTGAATGTACTGGTGGACTTATTCTCTTATCCGGCGTAGATTGTTCGGGTTGGAGAGGCGGATCAGTTTGGGCGGCTGCATGTTGTTCAGGTGAGGAAGGTGCCTCTGGTTGATATGTACTTGTCTCTGGTTTTGTTCTATACAGTTTTTCAACATGATGTAACACCCTTTTTTCAATTACCTTCAACCGTGGATTCGATGGAAGAATGGAATCACATGATTGGATGTATCCATCGTACTTAATAAGATTATCCACCAGGTCCAATGCAGCCCTTTCCAAATTGAAAATCATCCCCTGCGTATACAGTAGTTTACAAACTATTATACAGTAAATTTAAGTACAATTATACAGTATGTGATTGTACAGTATACAGTTATAATAATTTTACTAATTACATAAATATGCATACCTCTTCAAACGTATTCCAGTCCTTGATGGATACATCTGATTCTGTTGGAGCTTCTAAAGAGGTAGTGGGTTGTTTTGGAGCTTCAATATGATGTGCAACATGTTTCCCTTTGTCAGCCTTCAATTCCCACTGCCCCTTTGATATGATCCCCTGCCCAAAAACTCCCTGTTGAATCTCTATGTTACGCTTTTCCCGTAGCGCAGAGTCTGTCCAAGTGAGCCAAGTGGGGATTGATCTTTGTACTGTCATCTGTCCCTTGTAGTTGACTCTGTCAACATACAATATTTGAATTTGGAGGAAAAGAAAAAAATTGAGATCATACAATTATACAGTAACATGTAAACCATTATTCAGTATATTATAAACCATTGTACAATATATAATATACCATTATACAATGCTAATTCATATAACACATTATACACATTATAGTGTATGAGTTATACACTGTAAAATATAGTGTTAGTTCATATAACACATTATACACCAAATCAACAAAAACACATTATTGGAACACAATCACCATCAGAAGAGGTACTGTAAACTTACAATCAGAAATAGAAGAGGTCTCGTGTACATGCGTTTTGCCGGATCTTCTTCCCAAACGTGTTTCGTGTCTCCCAAACTATTTAGAACTAGTCCGGACTAATTGTAATTTGACAACTCATCAAGAGACCCCTTCAAATTCAGTATCTTCTTGTTGACAAATGGTGTACCAGGGGTCTCTATCAAGCAATTATACATAATCATCATAAAATTCAGCTTGAATCGATCTGTGAGCTGTTTATCAGATTGAATTGCCTTCACGACCATTGATGCTGAAACTTTAAACTTTTTGGACTTATCAAGCCCAAATTGGTCAGTAAATGCGTTCGCTCTCTCTGGATTTTTTACAGTGAGGTCTATAGGCCGAGTCCCGTGTGGAAATCCCAAAACCTCTGCCACATCATACTCTGTAATATTGATTTTTCCTCTGGGCAGAGTAAGCCTGAAATTTGCTGGATTTAAAGATTTTACAACTTTATAGCCGAGCCTGTGAGGCAGCTCTTTAATGTTGAAATCCAAAAAGGACCCGAACACGGATTGTCTCACCCATTCCCATTGTGGTTCGGTCAGTTTTGAAAGAGCATCCACCAAGACCTTCAATGATACTCTTATTCGTGTATACTCAAACACCTTCTTTTTCTCCTGTGGTTGATGTTTGGATACGGTCCGTGTTTTATGTTTTTAGATTGTGTTTTTACAGGGTGTTGTTTCGCACTTCTTTTTCGAGCAACAGGTTGTTGTTCTGATTTGGTCTCTTCGTCTTGATCAGACAATTCTTCGGCTGATTGTACGTAATCATCATCAGAACCAGGTTGTTCGACACTAAGAGGCTCAACAACATCGGCAGGCATAAGCTGTAACCTATCATTTGAATCGGTAGAGGATGAATCTCCTTCAGCAACTGCATTACAGAGTAGACAAATACATTCTACACTAAAAAATTAAGTATAATGTATATTATAAATCACAAATCCAGATTATGACCATGAATCACCTATTTGTATCCAATATACAGTATGTCAGAAATAAAAATTCATTATAATTAGTGTTTTTAAATAATTATACATTAGCGTATAAACCATTATACATTACATACAATGATGATATACATTGTGTGAATAATGAGATATGAGATACAATTAGTGAGTTCAATCCATTATACAGAATTTTATACACAAATATATAGAATGGTATAACAAATTATACATTAGATTACACCCAAATATACAGTATGTGCATACACAATACAATTAATATGATGTAAACTATTATACACAGTCTTATTCATTATTATACACTATAATGCAAACCATTATACATCGTCGTTTTATATATTATACATTTAGAATGAAGAAAATAATGTAATTATATACAACATATATTACTCAAATATGCATATAAACTAACCATAATATTGTCACCCATAGGTACAGAAGCCATCAAAACAAACAAAACCAGCGTATAGATACATTGCGTGTTCCCAATATAGTTATAATATACAGAGTATACATACAGAAGCCATCAAAATCAACAAAATACGTAATACTGTCACCCATAGGTCGAACAAGGAATGAAAATTTTGTGTATACTCGATACCTGTTCTTCTGGATGGATTTTTCGTCCTCATTTTTTTGATGAAAATGAAATCGGTTTAGGAGAATATTAAAACTAGGGTTCCCAGCTATCGAAAATTACAGTTTAATTTTCGTAGGTTTAAAAATGGGAGAAATTTCAATGAAATCAGTTATGCTTCTTAAGTTTAAAAATGGGAGAGATTTTAGGGGAGATGGGGGAGAGATTTTAGGAGTGAATCGATGTATAATGGAAGTAGATTACTAGAATACCCCTCAGACAGATTCATATATGGGTTTCCCGCATTTACAGTGAATAAATTGGACTGTTGGATTTAATTGATCCAATAGTGTATATTGGATCTTATATCTTATCTAATAGAGAGGATATATATTAGATCATGAACTTATATATATATATATTGTGTTTTCAATTTTCTCAACAAGTTCTTCTACCCCAATTATTATCCTTGGTAAGATACTCCATCGGAACCCCACCCCATTACTCGCCGGCCACCTCCCACTGCACTAATTTATCAAAATGACCTCAACATCTCCGTCGGAGCTTCTATCCTTTTCTCTCCTCCGCCCTAATTCCGCCGCCCGACGCCGCCACCAATTTCCCTGCCGCTTTCGTTCCGCCGCGAAACTCTCCTCTCATTTCAATAATCTCTTCGCGTCCAATCGAATTCCTGTCTGGCCCGTTTCCGTCGCCGCGAGCTCCACTTCACCCCCCAGCGCCGCGCCTGTAGCTACCTTATCCACTCAACTCTTTCAATTTTATCTAGGATTGTAAATAAGTCGAGACGAATAGAACAAGTTATTGTTGAAGGCTTGTTTGAATTATTATCGATTTTTAGAATTTGTGATTGAGCTTGAATCGAACCGAGCTCGAGTGACTTTATTGGATTGCAAATATTTTATTATTTTTTACTAATCTAGCCGAATTCGAGCTAAACTTTAAACTACCGTACAAAAGTTCTTCAAGTTTGGTTTGGATTGATATAAGCTTTTACCAAATAATCTATTCGAGTGGTTTGGTTCATCTTTCGGTCCTAATTTTATCAACTATTTTAAGTTGTCTAATTATTATCTGTTTCAATTTTGGCAGCCACGAAGTGGAATTTATACCGTGGGTGATTTTATGACGAGAAGGGAAGATTTGCATGTTGTTAAGTCCACTACAACTGTGGATGAAGGTTTCTTAATTTTTATTTTTTCAATTTTTTCTCCCAATTTCAATTTTGGAGCTTATTTTGACATTTTCTCCAATTTTTTTTTTTGTGGAACAGCGTTGGAAATGCTTGTAGAAAACAGGATAACTGGTTTTCCAGTGATTGATAATGACTGGAAGTTGGTAATTATTATTAGACGATCTCAATTTAATTATTAGAAATATAATGTGACAAATTTTTTATTCCTTATTGTCTATTTCAAACTATTTAGGGTAAATTTCGTTTGAAAGTTTCGAATAAATTATAATTGATAAACATAAAAATGTCTGCAGGTTGGACTTGTATCAGACTATGACTTATTAGCACTGGATTCCATCTCAGGTGTTATCCATTTTTCGTCTTGGAAAACTCTGAGTTCGTTCGTTGATTTTGTTTGCGTTTTCTTATACATGCGTTTGTGTTCAACTTCTCTATTTGTCAGATTGTTCGTATTGCATTTGTTAGAGACTAGGTTATGCAATTCTGATTCGTTAGTACGTCATTCAAATCTTGACAATGGAATGCGCCCATAAACGTTTCGTGAGTTTGATTAGATCAAAACATGTTCATTGTTTTAGATGTAAATTGTAATTGATAGTTTCTGCGGAAAAATGGGAAAAAGGGGACAAAACTGGATTGTGGCATGCACAAATAGCATTTAGTCATGAATGGATTTGGAATAGCATTTCTTCCTATGAAATATGTTTTTCCTATTGCATTATGAAATATGCTTATACACTGAGTCGGTCGGTTCTTAACGTTAGAAGAAATTTTCCAATGTCGCCATCAGGTACTGGAAGAACAGATACAGACATGTTTCCCGAAGCTGACAGCACTTGGAAAGTACGTTACGAAATCTTTTCTTGAAGCCTTTATCTTTTTATACTGGTTTCATCAGATCCTTTTTTCTTTTATGATTATATTATGTTGAGCTGTTAGAATAGAGGTTCTAGCCCGGATCGAGTTTGGTTGAATCCAAACCATTCACATGTCAAGTGAATTAGACTTGCCATGTGATTAATTGACTCTCACTAAACCTAATTTTTGACAAGAATTTCTGTTTCAGAGTTACAAATTGATGTTTTATAGGGAATTTACTGTTTTGGACTTATGCCCGATATAGTAGTTCTTTACAAATCGTTGCAAAATTAAATGCTCTTTAACTAAAATTAAGAAAATCGAAGAAAATGTGATATTTGTCTTTTATATAATAATAACACTAACTGAACAGTCGCTGCGCTAAAAAAGATTGGAAATTAAGGGATTACTAATATCTATGTATCGAATAATTTACTAACAAATCCTCACTAAGTAAATACTCTTAATCAAATTCTAAAAAATTGGAGAAAATTATAGTCTTAATATATTCTATTAATAATGATAGGAGCAATTGAACATCATGGTTTTGAAACTCGGACCGGACCTACCGGTTGGACTGCCGGAACCAGGAACCAGTCCTAAAAACAGTCTGGGTTGAACCTCTAAACCGTTTGGAGCCAAAACCGGAACTCTTACCTCAGAACAGTTTGACCCAGCGGTCAAACCGCCGGACCGTTCGACCCGGTGTTGGGTAGTGTAAACCGTTCCAGTCGTGGTTACAAAGCTGTATAGTGGGTCTTCTTCCTCGAGTTTGTTGCTGCTGTGTTTGTCTTCATGCTTCTTCCTCAAAGCCTCCAATCTTCAAAATTCATCACCACCATAAGAGTTCAAAAGAATACCCAAGAAGAAGACCCATCTTCCTCTCCTTATATATCTATATCTATATATATATATATATCTATATCTATATATATATATATATTTTAGATCTCAAGTAGAAGAAGAACGTTCTATTTCTGTGAAAATTGGGGAACAAAGTGTTTAACATTCAACTATGCTATATCCAAAGAAACTTGTAGAAGAAGAACAACAAAAGAAACAACCTGTGAAATAATGATAAGCGGTAGGTACTGGGTAGTGTGGCTTTGTTGCTCCATTTTTCACAAATAAGGAGTGGGTTAAGAGAATTTGTTAATTTGGTGGGTAATTATATAAGTATATATATGTAGGGTCAAGATCTAATACATACCCTATATTAGATAAGATATAAGACCCAATCTACACCATTGGATCTATTAAATCCAACCGTCCAAAAAGGAATAAAAAACAGGTGGGAAAATTGATTCTAATTGGATCAGGGGTATAATAGTCAAATGATTCATTTTTCAAAGCCCACAAAACCCACATCTCTCATCGTCTTCTCCGTTAGATTTCTCTGGTTTTCACTGTTTCTCTTCTCTTCTCTTCGTTTTGTTTTTCTTTTTCAATCCATACCCTATATATATAGATATGTGTATATATATTCTTGAAGCAGATGATGTTAATAAGTAACCAAATTAAGGTCAACTCCCGTGTGAGAATACGTTTCAAATTTTTGTTTTCTTCTTCCAGAAACAGGCGTGGCCCTTAATTGTTTGTGCATGATATATATAAATATATATGTGTGTGTCACACTACTCCGTCAGATTTCTCTGGTTTATAACATATTAAAAATATTCAATTATACAGTATCTTATAAGTCATTATACAGTATGTTATAACACATTATACAGTATATTATAACGCATTATACAGTATGTCATATAAAGAAAGAAATATATATATATATATATATATATATAATAAATGTTTTATTATGAGGGCTGCATAATGAAATATTGCATTGTTTCCAAAATTCCTGGCATATATGGTTACCTTTTCATTATTATGTTATAAGGATATTGAATAAAGCTTTAATTTCCATTGTAATTGGTTCATCTTCGACCTTCTGCATTCAGATATAGTTGTTTGAGATGGAGTATATATATTATATCTTCTGTATTTTTCTCATGGATATATAGCATATTTTGCGGAAATTTTTACAAGGAGGTGTCCATTGCTGTGGAATCATTTCCTCTATCTTCATCTCTACAGTAATCCTTTGTTTTATTTTTTCTCTCAATGAAAACTTGTGACAAAATATGAACAAAAAGAAGATGAAATAAATGCGATAATGGGGAATAGAGATATAGAGATACGAACAGAAAAGAAGATGAAAATAGTGTGATAATGGGGAAGAGATAGAGAGAGAGAGCGAGGAGTGGGGGACAGTCTGAATAGGATATTGACTAAAATGCCTCTGCCATCATTAAAAAAAAATTATATAATCTGAAAAATGTGTTAAATTCAGACTTTAGGATCAAATAGTATCAATGGTGTAGATTGGGTCTTATATCTTACCTAATATAATGGGATGTATTTGATCCATATCCTATATATGTATATGTATAAACATTGAGTCATAATACTTTCTAAAATTCAGATTCACTTGAGTTTAATCTGAATATGTGAAATTGACCATGTGGTAAAAGGCATTATAATATTAATATTATGTTATTATTGTTATTATATCTACCAAATCAAAAGAGGAGCAATAGTGTTCTCATTATTGTTATTTTTTCCGTATTTATATATTTTATAATATTAGTATTATATTAATTATTATTTATTGCATAATTATGACGTCACCGGTTCGACCGCGGTTGACCCGGCGCTTGAACCAGTGACCCGTGACCCGGTTACTTTTCCGGTTCGGGTTTCAGAACATTGTTGAACATACATGCCGGCAGAGAGTGCTAATTGAGGACGACCAATTTGTTACATATCATCTGATGTTGGAACTGTTATAATGTATTTATTTCTAGAATGTTCTACTAGACCGGAAATGGGAATCAATTTAAACATCTCTATGTCTTACACGAACGCTTGCATGCACACAATGCTGATGCCAGAAAAACCTCTGTTTTCGAATATTTATCATTAACTTATCGTCTCTCTGAGATTGAATAACCTCTGCAGACGTTCAATGAAATACAAAAGTTGCTTAGCAAAACCAATGGGAAATTAGTTGGTGATGTGATGACACCAGCTCCAATGGTGGTTCGTGAATCTACCAATCTTGAGGATGCTGCAAGGTTATCCCTAATTTTATTTCATTTCAACTTATTTTTGCAGTTTACCTTTTTTTTTCTTTTAAATTTTGCTGGTTCTATTTGATAAAGAAATGACTAAAGTGTCGAAACCATATCCTGTCATTAATTGTCAGATTGCTACTCGAGACAAAATTTCGCCGCCTTCCTGTAGTGGATGGTGATGGTAAGCTGGTAAGCACATCCGGCGTCTAAAACTTCTTTTTTTTTGGACAGAATTCACCATTTTCTTTTCCCCCTTTTTGGTAACTAAAGTTCATTTTTATTTTAATTAGCAATTATCTTAATGAAGGTTGGAATTATTACTAGAGGAAATGTCGTTCGGGCCGCTCTGCAAATCAAAAGAGACATCGGAATGGCTTGAGTTTTGATGAGTTAATTCTTCCCACTGGATGTTGAAAACTGGCACTGCAGAAATCAAACGAGTGCGAGGCTAGCTAGACGTTGAACTTATTCGAGTATAAGTTATCTAGATTTGAAGAGAATATAGTAAATTTGAGGATGCTATAAACATAAAAATTAAGTTTGATGAATCATATAGTAAGAGGATCCGCCAAAGGATGAAGTTCGAATCTTTAAAGTTTCTGGGGAATTTGTGGTGGAGATAGTTTAACAGAACATAGAACTTGATTCAATGAAGGTTGTATCTATTTATTTATTTTATGTTGAATTAATTAGTTTAATTACTGGGGCCCTTAATGTCAATTTATTATTTTCTATACTTTTTTTTTATGTGCAACCTTTGTGTCAATATTTGATGGGCATATATTGGCCGGTGTTTCTTTGTATCAATATTTGATGAGCATATACTGGCCGGTGTTTTTTTTTTTAATAAATTGATCACATCATACATGATATAAATATCAAATTGTGACATATTACAATCAACTGTACAATCAGCTAACAACTATTATAGACGTAGATCAAAGTTTACAAGCGTTTGGTGGGATTAGAACCTAAAACCTCTAATATTTTGAGGTTTCAACTTCTTCAATAAAATTAGGCTTTGTTAGCATATTTTGGCCGGCGTTCTGTGGTCATTTTTTCAAGCTCTTATGACATCAATTTGATGTAGAATCACAATTATAATTATCTATACAAGTGGTACACATATAGTTATGACTATCTAGATATTTGGATTTCGACGAAACACAAGTCTTGTTTATTGAAATGCAAAATCAATGGTTATACATTTTTGAGGTGTGTTTGTCAACACAAAAAAGAATTCTTATGAGTTTTTGATTAAAAATAAATAAGTAAAGAGTAATTTGATCCGTAATAGCTAATTTTAAACAGAATTCAAAATTTGATCAAGGAGTGTTGTTGGAGTTTCTGCCTTTTTTTTTTTTTTATAAAAACTCAAAATTTTATAGTGACAAATTTATCATCATTAATAATGCAAACATTTAATTTTATATCTCATACATATCGTCCCATATCTCTGACCCTCCTTGTGTTGATTTCGAATTAGTTGATTAATTGTAATTATTTAATAATTAACATTAATTGATTAATGTTGTATTAATTTTTATTTCTTGTTAATTAATTTGTATTTCGCAACTTTTTAATTGGATAGTTCTTATTTAAATAATTTTTATACTAATTTTTTTAATTTTAATTTGATGCGTTGAATGCTTTGTATACAACATACTTAAAGAAAAAGAAAAAATACTTATGATCCACCCACTATTAATTTCGTGGTATAAGAATATTCTAGTTTCTTATCAAATAATTTCAAGCAGAAGTTTTCACTCTGAAATCTAAATACTATCATTTATATTTTACAATTTGTCAAAACTCAAAATTGTTTAGAAATATCCTTTATTTTTACTACTAGTTTTTTTTTTCTTTTTTTTTTTTAAGGGAAAACGGTATTTTGTTTCATCCAATCAAAAGTTTACAACGTCAAGAACAATACAATTGAGACTGTGTCTAACGATATAGTAAAGAACAATTGAAGCACCAAATATCGAGATTTTTTAAGATAATAAATTTTAAGAACTAACAAACGAGCCTTAGAAAATTCTTGTGCAACTCTTATTCAAGGAGAGATGAAACTCTCATTCGAGAGAGAAAACAAACTTTCATACGAGAGAGAAAATAAAATAATAAACAAAATATCTAAAACGCTATATAAAAATTTATGTATCACTCCGCTTCATCTTGTCAGATCTGTTTCTGTTTCGTTAGATCCATATCCGTCTCGTCATATTTGAAAATGTAATGTACAACTTGAAAAAGGGTGCTCTAACCCAACCCATCGACGATGATGGTGGTAACAGTGGTGAAGTAGACAACTGCTTCATCAAGTCATCGTCAGCGGAGGAAAATAGAAAAAAAATAAATTAAAATTTAGAGAGAGATGGGAAAAGAGAGGCGGTGGTTTAAATGACTTAGTTTTTGTTTTTACATTTATGCGCTTTTTTTTTTCCATTAAGAATATACAAAATAAATATTTCTCATAAAAAGAAGTGTATGCAAACACACACTTAACATGACAAGCGTCATTCTCCAAACTAGGTGATAATTACAATTATTTATCTGTTGAAATCCATATAAGCACTATTATGAACTGATAATTGTGATTTGTGACTATATCAAAATTTAAGGTTGTGTTTGCTTTTGTTTTCGAATTTTTTTTTGGGTGAAAATGTTTATTGAAAGTTGTCTATTTTGATGAAAATGTGTTTGGTTTTATTTTCAAAAGAGACAAAAATTACTGTAGCAATCAAATCATGTAAGTTTTTGTCTGAAAAATTATGTTTATAATTAGTTAATGATTAAAAAATATAATATAATATAGGTTTTAAATGATTATACTGTAGTTGATATAATTAGTAGGCACCCTAAAGTAGAGACAAATAGGGAGACAATAGCTGATAACTTTTTTAACCAAAAATTTTTTTTTTGATAAAAAAAATATAAAACAAACAAGTTTTTGTCAAAATTGATTTGAAAACAAAAGCAAACACAACCTAAATTTTCGAAATCCCTATGAATCGCTCATGTTTCGTGAGGGTGAGGTAGGGTGTATATTAAAAGGGCTTAATATTGACTTTGTTGGGTTTCCTTGCATCATCAAAGAGTGGTAGTGGGGCTGTATTATTCTATAATCCATATTAAGGGAAAATTACACACATACCCCTCTAATATTGTGTAATTACCAAAATACTCCTTATTTATTGAAAATTACCTAAATTACTCTCTCTCATGTTAAAGCATTTCTTACAATTACACTTCTATGTATTTCAAAATTCATACAATTTACCCTCTTTAAATCTTATAAATAGACCCTTTGAGAGAGTGTGTTGATAATTTTTTATATATAAGAGAGATTTTAATAATTACACAATAAGTGAGGGGATCAGAATGCAATTTTTGCTTTTATTAATCCATTTGTCTAAGCATAGCTATGCAATTTTTCCATTTTTATTAATCCATTTGTCTAAGCATATCTTCTTTTGGTTAAAGTAGTTTAGGTCGGTGCCATGTATTTTATGCCGATATGATGTATGTGCCAATGATATGACGTGAATTAATAATGAAGTGTGCAAAAGCAAGTGGATTTCCTTGAAAAAATAATATGAATTCAAGACTAAATGTGGTAAAAGGAAGTGTGGTCCTTGCCAATCAATTCATTCTTGTTACCTAGTTAAAAAAATGCTTTCATAAAAATAAAATAAAATAAAAATTGTCAAATCGACTTTAGGCAACTTGAGTCCATCATTCATACTAAAGTTTTCTATTAAGTTCCTCTAATGGTAAAAAGGGTTCTCATCTCACAACACCTCTTTCGCCTAAATTCTTCTGCTCGTCTTCATCTTTTCTCATTCCTTGATTTGGTCCCACCTTCTCTGAATTTTCTCTGATGTTTGGATTGGTAAGTTGGAAATGGTAGACAATATACTCTGCCCTCCATTAACATTCCTTTTCAGCGAGGAGATGCCCTAGATGAATTTGAAATCGACGATGATCTATTTTTTATGCATTTAGCTTTTGGTTAGTATTTGGTGTATTAAATTTCTTCTCTCGGATGAGAGCTCTAGTTCGTTGTTAACACCCTGTAGCAACACGAAATCGAACAAATAATATAGTAGTATATAAGTATCATCTCCACAGGAAAAATTATTAAGTACAAATTGTCAAGTACCAAACTAAGCTTATTTTATTATCTAGACTATCGATTATCAGAGATTGAGTATTAAACTAATTCAAGCAGAGATAAATAGAATCGATAAATCAATCAACGAGGAGCCTCGGAATTAAGATTTCATCAAGGTATTCCTATGGATTTATAACTTTCAATGGGTTGTCAAAGACCCAATTTTCCTTAATTACACGAATACTCTCTCGACATCTTCTTGAGTAGGCCTGTTAATCAAGCCGAGCTTGGTCAGACTTATGTTCGGCTTGATATTATACGAGCTTTCATCACCAAGGCTTGAATTTGTACGAATTTTTTTTTCCAAAGCTCGGGCGCGGATTGAAATTAGTACGAGCCTCAAGCAGAGCTCGAGCTGGCCCTCTTTTTTTTAAAAAAATAATAATCTATAATTAAAAAAGTTCTAATATCTATATTAAAAAATAATCTCAAAAAATCAACATCATTCGTGCTCTCATAACAAACATATATCTTGAAAATTCTCATTTAACTTACCAATCTTTCACACAAAATATCTTGAAATATATGTTGCACATGTTATTTAAGATTTAAAATATCATAACTAAATATCTGATATACTTACTGACAGAAAATTGCTTCTGTCGTAAATTGTAAGGAGAAATAAATGAAACACAAATTCTTGAAGACAAAAGCTATCAGCCCTTGTCAATTTATATGAATTGTCATATGTTTGTATTAGATGCGGTCTGTTACGTGATATTTTTTAACTTATTTAATTTGTTGATTATAGTGTTTTATAGTAGGCAAATTTTAAATGATAATTTAAGAATTTGTTTCCCTAATCTGAAATGTTGCTATTTAGAAATATTTACATAACTATATTATATTTAATCTTTGTATATGATATATATATATATATATATATTACGAGGCCGAGCCTACTCCCGCTCACGCTCAGCTTGAATTAAAATTCAAGCCTTAATAGTGGGCTTGGGCTCGGCTCATATAAAGTTCGGCTTGAAAATTATTAAGACGACCTTACGAGTTTCGAGCCTGTTTGGGCTCATTGACAGTTCTATCCTTGAGTACCCAACTAGATTTGTTCCGTCACTCCCAAGACTAACAATCAATCTAAATGAACCCATTAATTTTTATGAGAATTGTTTAACTAGCCTCACACAAAATTACTAACATTCCTATTAAGCAATTTAAACATGTCTATCATATCTGAAAAAATAATTTAATTCACCTCCAGATTCTTCTTAAACTATCTTAAATCATGTAATTGGTGGTCAAGCAATTACAAGCATTAAAAACTCAATGATAGATTAACAAAGCAAGAACAAACCCAAATAATATCAGCAATCCACATTAACACACAAGATTACATCTTAAACTCTAAAAAGTAAATTAGCTAGGCATAATTAAAGAAGAAAAAAATT
Organism: Buddleja alternifolia; assembly: GCA_019426215.1. Classification (NCBI taxonomy): domain Eukaryota; kingdom Viridiplantae; phylum Streptophyta; class Magnoliopsida; order Lamiales; family Scrophulariaceae; genus Buddleja; species Buddleja alternifolia. The sequence continues at coordinate 4,964,925 of CM033405.1, forward strand.
AATTGAATAAAAGTAAATATACTCATGTTCAACAATGGTGGAATAGAGAAAATACAACATGAGAAGATGAAAAATCTGCAAAACCTAAGAAATCTCACATACTGATTGGTAAGGATTCAAGACAATCCTCCTCCTCTCTTCGATGTAACTTCCTTTATTTTCTTTTAAGTCTTCTAACTCAAGTTAACCTTTCTAATCTCTCTTCTAGCCTAACAAAAGTTTTTTCTTTATTTCTTAGCTTATAAGCTATAAAGTACGGACACTTCGAAATATCACCCTGGACGGTGTCGGGCACGTGTCAGACACGAATAGGCCTCCGACGCGTGTCAGACACGACTGGTCTGTGTTTCAAAGTAAAAATTAAATAAATTTATTCGAAACACCATGTCTGACACGGCCAGGGGCGTGTCTGACACGGTGAGGACACGATTGAGCACTTTTTCTAAGAACTTAAAACTGTAGGGTTCCAATTGTAAATAGGAATTTTCCAAATTTCCTAATTCTAATTTCCCCAAACAGAACACGCCCAGGCTCAGCAGAACATATAACTCTCTCCCAAGCCACATATCTCACCGTCTTCTTCATCGGAGGAAGGCCGTCTCCGTCTGCTTCACTATTGACGTCGAAGGTCCCCAACTCCAAGCCACCATCGCATGTTTATCTTCTTATTTTCTTAGTTTTCTTCAGACTCCTAATCACAAATTCAAAACCATAAATCCCTAAATTGAAACCTACATTATTTCGAGATTACTGTGTGCTAATTAGGGATTAGCTTTGCCTAAACCGAACAAGAATTTCTTGAGCATTTGATACTTTGATATTTAAAAAAGAGATGGTATTTTGTAATTTCTTTGTAATTTGTGGCTGATAAGTAGTTGAATTCTTTCCAACCTATAGAGCTTTACAAAGAAGTAAGCAAAATACAAATTTATACATATACATATATATATATATAATATAATATTGGACAGCCATGTCAGAGTCGTATCGTATCCTAATTTTTTTTAAAAAATATCGTGTCCCGTGTCCGTATCCGTGCATCATAGCTTTTAAGAAGTCTTTGATACAAAATAGGCCCATCAAAGACATAAAAAATGAGTCCTATAAAAATATAAAATCCGTGACTGCACAGTTGTGTAGAATACTGGCACAACTGTGCAATCTTGTTGTGCTGATTTTTTCCCCCCAGCAAAACTCTCTCGTGTGGCCTCTCTATTACATTTCTTTAAGTCCTCTTGGTTAGTGTTCCTTGCTCTCATAGGAAAACACCCCTCCAATTTATCAAAACAATCGTTATTTGCATAAAAAATATTGAAACGACTTAGAAACCAAAACACGCAAACTAGGCTAAAAACAAAGTAAAAGATTAACTACAAGGCACAAATAAAGATAAAAGTATGGCAATAATATGTCAAATATGAGACCTAACATCTGTCTTGTATGGGAATTTTATTATTTAAAACAATTTGTACTCAGTTGTTTATTCTATTCCACGTTCTCCAATTTTATTATCATCTTCATTGCAAACTGTTAGATAGTATTTTATATTATATCTTTATTTGTATCTCTTTCCTTATTTCTAGCATAGGGTTTACTTGTACATCAAAACTCTTGTATCTATTTATATGTCTCAATGTAATACAAGGTTCCCTACGAGGTTTATACATCTCTAACATGGTATCAGCCGTTTAGGGTTAATCTATCAACCCTCTCAATTCCCATAGTCTTTTGCCTTCCTCCTCCTCAGTCGCCGGCTACCCCGCGGTGCATCCTTTTCTCACTACAGGGCCTCTTATCGCCGCCTGCTTGCTACATCACGGTAAGTCCTCGGTTATAATTCTTCTAGTGTATTCTCTTCCTCCTCGTCTGTTATCATTATGGCTAAAAACCCTAATCCTCCTCCTCCTCCTACACCCCCCATGACTCACCCTGCTTATTCTGTTAATACTATTTTCCATCCTTTTAATTTCAAACTCTGTGAAGAAGATCCTCGATTTAAATTATAGAAAATAATTTTTCCTGATATCTGTCAAAGTTATCGAGTTCTTGGTCATCTTAATGGTTCATCCTTACCAAAATCTGATGATGATGAAGAATGGTACTCTCTTGACTCCAAAATAAAAACGTGGATTTATAATTCTGTTGATGCCAGTCTTTTTGATAGTGTTAGTTCTGATGGTTACACTGCCAAACAAATTTGGGATAATCTCCAATCTTTTTTCACCAACAATAAACCATCTCATTGTTTACAACTTCAAGAAAAATTCAGAAATTTCAAAAAGGGTAATTTGTCTATCTCGGATTTCTGTCTTGACACGAAACGTATAACTGATAATTTGAAAGATGTCGATAATCCTATTTTTAACTCGTGTTACAAATTCTCAATAAACTCCCCGACTCCTACAACAGTATAATCTATGTCATCACTAACAAAACTCCCTTTTCAAATTTTTCTCAAGCCCGTAATAGTCTCCTTCTTCACGAAGCTCGTGAAATTCAATCCATCCCCATCTCTAATTCCACCGATTCCTCTGTCCTTCTATATTCCCAATCCAATAATCGTAATGATAACAGTCGAGGTCGAGGTAGAGGACGTGGTCGTAATTATGGTCGCGATTCTTCTCGTGGTGGTCGTAATTCGGGTGGAAATTATTTCTATGGCAACCGGCAGAATTATTCCTACTCTTCAAATCAGGCCTAACAAACTGGTTCTCTGCAGTTTCGTTCGCACTATAGCGGCCCAAGTATATTAGGTCCACCGCCTTCAGCAACTCAGCATTTCTTGGCCCATTATCCGCACGTGCCCAATGGACAGATGTTTACTCCATCTGGGCCCTCCTTCTCTCACACACATGGGCTGCCTCTTCCGTCTGGGCTCTCTTATCCACACTCCAACTTCTCGGCTGATTTTTCACATGGCCCACTTCCGCATCCAGGTCCAACACTTTCACCTACCCAGCCCATGGATCTTTCCACTTTATTTTCTACTATGAATATACACTCCCCTAATGACAGTTGGTACATGGATTCCGGGGCAAGTTCACACATGACCTCTACTCAAGGTAATCTTAATTTTTTCGTTCCTTGTGATTTATCTAAATATATTATGGTTGGTAATGATGCTGTACTACTTGTCTCTCATATTGGTCATACTCGTTTTTCCTCTACTTCTTCATCTCTTAATCTTAATAATATTCTCGTCTCTCCTCATATAGTTAAAAATCTTATTTATGTGCATCAATTTACTTGTGATAATCAATGCACTGTTGGATTTGATCCTTTTGGTTTCTCTGTGAAGGACCTACACACGGGAAATCATCTTTTTAGCATTGATAGTAGTGGTGAGCTTTATCCCGTTCTTCCTTCCGCTGTCAACCTCATATCTACCGCCGTCTCCTTTGCTGCTCTCTCACCCCTTATATGGAATCGTTGTCTCGGTCAACCTGGAAGTTCTGTTTTTAAATTCTTAGCTTCTAGAAATTTTATTAGTTATCAAAACAATGTTACTTCCTTATGTCATGCTTGTAAATTGGGCAAGCACAGTCGTCTTTCGTTTAGCAATTCTTTTACTAGTGTTTCTTCTATTTTTGAAATAATTTATTCCGATTTTTGGACATCTCCAGTTATTAGTTCAATGATTCTCATTATTATATTATTTTGTTAGATGATTTCTCTCATTTTTTATGGATTTTTCCTCTTCGTAATAAATATGAGGTTTTTCATATTTTTCAAACTTTTCACTCTTATGTTAATACTCGATTTAATGCTAATATAAAGGCTTTTCAATGTGATCATGGTCGCAAATTTGACAATCATAATTTTCACACTTTCTTTAATACCTACGGCATTCAGTTTCCTTTTTTTTGTCCACACACCTCTCAACAAAATGGGAAAGCGGAACATTCCCTTTGCTCTATCAACAATATTGTTCGCACTCTGCTTTTCCAAGCCCACCTTTCCCCTACCTTTTAGGTTGAGGCACTCCACATGGCCTCTCATCTGCTTAATATTCTTCCCACAACTACTCTTTCATTTCGCACTCCTTCGAATTTCTTGACAATAATTTTCCATCCTACTCTCACCTCTGAGTATTTGGGTGTTTGTGTTATCCTAATCTCACTGCCACATCACCTTACAAACTCACTGCTCGATCATCTGCATGTATATTCTTAGGCTATCCATCTCATCATCGAGGCTATCGTTGTCTTGATCTTTCGTCCAATAAAATTATTTTATCTCGTCACGTCGTTTTTGATGAATCTATCTTTCCCTACTCTTCTTTTCATCTTTTTGCTTCTCCTAAAGACTACTCTTTCCCCTCTCCCGACGATGATGATCCCCCTCCCTCCATCCACCATGACATTCTCCATGGACCCTCGGTTAACTCGGTCGTCCCCAACCCTCCAACTCTTTTGGATCCTCCACTTGCTGCCCCTACGGCGTCTCCGCCTCCACCCCACCCCTCTCGGATCCCCATGATCACTCGTTCTAAATCTGACATCTTTTGTCCTCATCATATTTTCAATCTCTCCGGCTCTTCTCCAATCTCTCCAATCCCTCGATCCTATACGCTCTTCAAAAATCCTCTTGGAAACATGCCATGGATGCTGAGCTCTTGGCTTTACACTCCAATGGCGGGATCTTGTTCCTCGTCCTCGTAATGTCAATATTGTCGGATCCAAATGGATTTTTCGTCATAAGTTTTGCTTTGATGGTACCCTTGAGTGCTATAAATCTCGTCTCGTTGCTCAAGGTTTCTCTCAGCAGCCTAGTCTCGACTAGGATGAAACATTTAGTCCTATTGTCAAACCGAATACTATTCATACTGTACTTAGCCTCGTCATTTCCCGTTCCTGGCCTATTCGCCAATTAGATGTCAAAAATGCCTTCCTCCACGGTCACCTATCTGAAGTAGTTTTAATGCAACAACCTCCCGGTTACACTGATCCCTCTCGTCCTCATCATGTATGTCATCTTAAGAAAGCGCTTGATGGTCTTAAACAAGCTCCACGTGCTTGGTATCAACATTTTGCCTCCTTCATCTCTTCCTTAGGTTTTGTAAGTAGTAAAGCTGACACATCTTTCTTTATCCTTCATAGTTCATCTCACACTTCTTATCTTCTTCTCTAGGTCAACGATATCATTCTCACTGCTTCTTCTGATACTCCTCTCTCTTCCATCACTCGTCTTCTCTCATCTGAGTTCTCTATGACTGACCTCGGCTCTCTTTATTATTTCCTCGGCGTCTCTGTCTCGCGTTACTCGTCTGGTCTCTATCTCTCTCAAGAAAAGTTGTGAAATTCTCGAACGTGCTACCATGTCTTCTTGCAACCCATGTGCAACTCCCGTCGATACTAAATCAAAACTTCCTTCTTCCGGTCCTCCCGTTCCTGACTCTTCTCTCTATCACAGTCTTGCTGGCCCCCTTCAATATCTCACTATTACTCATCCAGATATCACCTATGCCGTTCAACAAATTTGTCTCTTTATGCATGACCCTCGCCTACCTCATCTCAATGCTCTCAAACGTATTCTTAGATATTTTTAAGGTACTTTATCTCACTCTCTTCATCTTCGCGCATCTTCCTCGTCCAGTCTTATTGCCTATTTTGATGCCGACTGGGCTGGTTGTCCTGATACTCGTCGTTTTACCTCTGGCTATTGTGTCTTTTTAGATGATAATCTTATTTCTTGGTTCTCCAAGTGTCAGCACGTGGTCTCTCGGTCTAGTGCTGAAGTTGAATATCGTGGTGTCACTAATGTTGTTGCTGAAACTTCTTGGCTCCGAAATCTTTTGTTTGAATGACGTTGTCCCCTTTCCCATGCCACTATTGTTTATTGTGATAACATTAGTTCTATTTTTATGGCCTTTAATACTGTACAGCACCAACGAACACTAAGAAACTAAACATATTGAAATAGATACTCATTTTGTACGTGAACGTGTTACCTTGGGTGAAGTTCTTGTGTTACACGTCCCTTCCTCTCATCAGTTTGCAGATATTTTCACCAAAGGTCTCCCGTCACAATTGTTTTTTGAATTTTGATCAAGTCTCAGCATTCGCAAACCTCCTACTTCGATTGCGGAGAGTGTTAGATAGTATTTTATATAGTTATTTATATCTCTTTCCTTATTTCTAGCATAGGATTTACTTGTACATCAACACTCTTGTATCTATTTATATGTCTCAATGTAATACAAGGTTCTCTACGAGATTTTTATATCTCTAACATAAACTTTAACGTTGATGAACTGTAATGATCGAACTCTTAAAAGGGGAAAAAAAGTCGATCAATTATTAGTGAATTTTGTCATATAGTTAATATACATTACAATTTTAACCCCATCGACCAATAGGTCTGAACTTACGTAATATGAATTGAATCAGAAACACCTCTTAACCTTGAATTTATCATCAAATTATAAGTTTATAGCCACTTCGGATAATGTTTTTTTGATTTGATATTTTATATGATATATGTCCATTAACCGACATCAAATTCCAATGAGGTGAATGGACAAACCATTAAATTCCAAATCAAAAACATATATGGCCACGACAACTGAACCATGGACCCCTCTCCATAAACTCACTTCAAACCACTCAAACCCTATAGTGGAAAATCTTGAAATTCCATAAATTCCTACAACAAACGACTGATAAATTTTTGGTCAATGTAAATTTTATTCCGAATCAGATTCGTTTAATTACATTACATGACAAGTTAAAATGATGTGTGTTTTGTGAATTGGTCTCTTTAATTAACATTAATAACAGTACAAATGTAAAGATGAATTGTTCGAATTTTTTATTTGTGAGTTGATGTTCACTTCTTAATAATTTTCATATTGAAAAGTTAGTTTTTATTCTTTGAAAAAAGGAATTATTTTCTCTAGTATAAAAAGAAGTTTTTATTTCTAAAAAGAATTCTAAGAAAATGGTGTTTATAAGTATTGTCGTCCTTTGCCAATGAGTGAATCAGGCTTAACCCAATTGGCAAAGTTGATGGCGTAAAATGTTAGAAGTCTTGGATTTTATTTTTATTGACAACTTTTATTTCTTTACTTTATTGATAGTTATTAACTATTGTAAATTAGTGCTAATTGTTACATGTTGATTGATAATTTATTCTAAAGATTTAATTGATACATGTAATCGATTCTCTAAAAAAAAAGGTATTCTCATTCCTTGAAGGCTTAGATTGCTACAAAGCAAGTTAGGGGAGTCAATGAAATTAAAAAAAATTTAGGAGAGTCCAAAATTTTGATCCCAACCGAACATTGTCCAAAATTTAATAATCAGCTCCGTTAATCAATATTTTGATTATTATTTTTTCTTTTTTTGAGAATTTATACGTAAATGCACTCACACATGAATTATATTTAATATCAAGATGTTTTCATTCAATATCACATGTCACTCACGCTCAAAATCTCCTCAAAAAGTTGGTCAAAATGTTGACTAACGGAGTTGACATTTAAGTTTTGGACGAAAAATTCGATTGAGACTAAATGGACTAAATGCGAGACATTTAAAAAGTTATGGGATTAAATGTGAGATTTATATAAAGCTCGGGACTAAAAGTGTACTCGGGCATAATTACGGGATAAAAAATACGATTTTCCCGGTGAAGGTGATTTGACATTGAGTTATCTCTCGCCAACGGCAGGGTGGCCGGCTTTAGGGTTGTAAATGAGTCGTGTCAGTCGAAGAAGTTGTTGTTCAAGTTTTTTTTGAAATAATTATCGAATTTTGAAATTTGTATTTGAGTTTGGTTCAATTGTTAATGGAGTCGAGCTCAAACGAAATTTAATCGAGCTCAAGCAACTTGTTTTTTTTTTTTCTCCATATTTTTGTCATTTGCCACTAATCGAGAGGAGCTTGAGTAATTTGATTTTTTCATATGTTTTGTCATTTTTTTTCTAATTGAGCTCAAGCTCGAGTCGACGTACAAATTTATCAAATATACAAAAAATTATTCAAACTTAATTCGATTGGTTAACAGATTGAAATCAAACAAATTTTTATAAAATGATATTGAGTCGACTATCCAATACTTGATTCATCCTTTCGCGCTGGCTGTTGCGGTTGTGGGCAGTGGTGCCCACAATCAATTCTTGTAATCTGTAAACAGTGCAAAACCAGTTATCGTTCTCAAAAAAATCCAAATCTTATCACCACACTCGACCAATGGTAGGCCCCTCGATGTCCCCCCGCCCCCCCCCCCCCCCCCCCCCCCCCCCCACCCCAGTACCGGTGACATAATTGTAAAGTTTGTCATGTAATTATAAAGATTTAATAAAAGTTAGTCCTATAAATTATTACCATTCAATTTTTGCAGATGGAGGACAATTGTCATTGAAAATTGAAAATTTGGTAAAAAAATTGGCTGTGTTTGGGTTCTTTAATTTGAGAATTATCAATTTTAAAGGGAAAATTATAAGCTAAGGACAAAGAATGCCACTTATAATAATTAACAGACCGGCCAGCATTACAAGTTTTGTGTTGGGTGAGTGAGTTTTTAAATTTGAAGGAAAAACAATAAACTGAGGACAAAAAGTGCCACTTACCATAATTTTGTGCCGGATGAAGTTACAATTTTCGTCATGTAAGATAAGATAAAGTGACAATTTGAGTCCTATAAATTAAGATAAAGTGGCAATTTTAGTCCTTTAATTTAAGATAAAATGGCAATTTTAGTCCTTTAATTTAAGATAAAATGACAATTTTAGTCCTTTAAATTGGCGGGACAACATATTTAGTCCCTACGCGCACAACATGTGCTGTTTTTCCTTCTAAATAGAAAAATTACAAAAATAGATGGTTATGTACTATAAGTCTGGGAATAATTACAGTTTTAATCCCTAATGTTGACATCCAAAACACTTTTGGTCCCCTATTTGTTGGACTCAACAAAATTGGTCCTTAATCTTTCATTTTTTAACAAATTTCGTCCCTTCCATTAACTTTTTATCAAAATTGACGGAATATTCTCCAAAATTGATGGAATATTCCCCAAGAATTGACAGCATGGAGGGAATTCGTTAAAAATTGAATGATTAGGGACCAAAATTGTTAAGTCCAACAAATGGGAGATCAAAATTGATTTAAGTGTCAACATGAAAGATCAAAACTGTAATTATCCCGTGAGTTTGTAAGACACGTGCCACTTTATGATGACTTTTATTGGTCCCCGAGCTAAATTAGTTCTTAAATAATGTTTTTAAAAAAAAATTAGTGTCTTTAAATTGTCATAATTTGTAAATGAGGATGAAGTCTAGCTCTACTATTTAAATTGTCATAATTTGTCGATGAAGATGAAGTCTAGCTCTACCGTTTAAATTGTTATAATTTGTTAATGAAGTCTAGCTCTACTGAAACCCAAAAACATGTATTGTGTAAGTGAATCATTAAATAAATTACCTTAATTTAACCAATTATCCTTAATTAGTACTAAAAATTGCAATTTTCCCCATCCACAAACTCACACACCCCACCACTAATCATCATCCACAGTCCTCACTTGAAGCAGCACATGCAAACATGCCATCTGGTCAATTCTCATCAAAACTAACAAGAAATTAAAGATATACTAATAAAATATCATAACTAAATATTTACATTAATTTAATTCCAACAACAAAAGTGTTGTAACATCGATAGACAAGACTTTTTTTTTTTTTACTACAAATCTAAAAAAGAAAATTAAACAAAGATATTCCTGCCTGCTGATAACTACTACGAGGTGTGCATGTTAGCATCACACCTCCGATAATTAACACTAAAAATATTTTTTTTAAATAAAAAAAGTATTTATAATTAAAATTTCACCAATAATCAACAGTCGGGTCTTCGGGTTCGGGTTTGGGCTTTTTGTTCAAGTCAATCTCGTCTTGATACCAAGAGGGTTTCATCGGTTGATGATTTATATCAATCTCCCCCTTGACGGCGGCGGCGGCGACGGCGGAGGCGGCGGCATCTACTCTGGCCCCCACCTCCGCCGCCTTCTTCCGTATGGATGCGGCGGAGAGGTCCTTAATCCCGCCGGCGGAGATTTCGTCAGGGAAATTGAGCTTCGCCGTCGGGCCGCGGAGGTAGTAGACGGCGGTGTCGTAGGCTCGCGCCGCCGCCACGGCGGTGGAATAGGATCCAAGCCAGATTCGAGATCGCTTGTTGGGCTCTCTAATCTCCGCCACCCACTTACCCCACTTGCGCATCCTTATGCCTTTATATGGCCGATCGGTCCTCCGCCGTGTAACACCTCTTCCGCCACCACCAGAAGCAACAACACCCTCCATCTCTCTCTCTCTCTCCTCCCCACAAATTAATAACTTCTTCTACAGGGCCCTTATAAACGCTACAGAAAGCATCAAGAATTTATAGAGAGAGAGAGAAGAGAGAGAAAGGAGATGCATGCAGCTATGGATTAAGGTTTTTGTCATATGGGGATATGGCAGCCAGCTTAGATTTTTCTTTAAAAGCAAGTTTTTATGACCAAAAACTCACACTTACAAAATCCACCGACACATTTCTCTCTCTGTATGTCTATATCTCTCTCTCCCCTACAGTTGTTACTTTCTCCCTCTACTAGACTTATATATAGACTTGTTGGAGGCTTGGAGCCATGGTTTATGTGTGTGTCTGTATTCACAACAGGGAAAAATAATAAATAATGGCGGTAACTCTTAAGAAAAATTAATAGTGGACGGAATTTTTATAATCTTGAGTCACGATATTTTTATGCACAAACGCGAAATAAAAAATAATTTATGTCATTCCGCAATTGTCTATATCACTAGCCACCACATGAGAGGAGGGTTACACTGACGGGTTCTCGGGGAATCGGTGTTTCGAATGATCTCCATCACACATATATAAATATTTATGTTAGGGGTCCACCATTATATATACATATGATGATGTACATCATCCCAAAACCCTAAATCGTGGGTGCTCCCAAGTATAATCCTGAAGAGGAGACAAAATAAAAAACAATGACGGTAACTCTTAAGAAAAATAAATAGTGGACGAAATTCTATCATTTTAAGTCTTGATATCCCCCCTTATCCAAGAAAAAAAAAAAAAGAAAAGAAGTCTTGATACACTTATTTACTTACAAACACGAAATGAAAGTATACAATTATAAAACGACACAACGATTTACGTGATTCGTTAATGGTCTGAGAATTTCACTATAAACAAAGAGGTACATAATAAAATCAAAAGTTCTAACTAAATCGCGTCTCTGATTTTCGCCTACATTATCATGTTAATGAATAGACCTTTAGATCTTAAGATCAGGCCAATTGATCTTGAATCTTCTGTTTGATTTGGATATAAAATTTTAAGACATATCGCAACAGATATGATTTCAAGATTACATACATATAAAATTAATAGTCCTTAAGAGGTGTTTGACCCTTAGGTTTTAAGTGATTTCCACCCCTTCATATCCTCTCTTGTTGACTTCTATTACTAAAGAATTTTTTTTTCATCTGTTAAATTGTTTTACTTGTGATAGCCAACTGTGTAAAATATTTTGAATTTTTAAAAATAACAAAGGACATACACATATGAAGTTGTTTGTATTATAAAATACAAGATAATATATTGTTTTGGAATAATAGATCTTACATGACCACTCTAAGTGTAGGGTTCACATGAAGGACTCATGTAACTTGAGGTATAGATCAATCTAGATTTAAGATATAGAGACTTTGGAAGATTCTCAATAAGTATTAAATTGATACAATATGTGTCTCACTACATAAATGTTACAATTATATTGATATTAATTTTTTAAAAACTCCTAAGAATGATTATATTATACTGTAGGTAATAGCTTGCATCCATCATTTTTGGTTTTATATTATATATTGATTGGCTCGAAGAGGGAAAAGTAAAAGGAGATAAAAAATTGAAAGATATTTGAGTGCTCTTGAAATTTATTTATTGATATGGGAATTTTATATTGTGAGGTAGTTGTCATTTGGTATGTGGTAGCCTGGTAGGAGAAAGAAATGAATTTTATAGTGTTAATTGTTATTCAAGAGGGAGATGGTGATTATTTTTATGATCATTTTGTCCTTCAATTATTTTATCTGCTTTACAAAATTTTATAATTTTAGAGGAGGGTAGGTCGGTGGTCGGTGTGGACAGATACCGTTTATGACTTGACTTTCCGACCTCTCCATAACTAATAGTGTTTTTAATGGATTTGGTGCGGGTGGTTTGAGTATGTATTTTGTATTATTTTTAAAATATAAGTGTTTGAAGATCATATATAATATAATTTATTATGTGAGAGAGATAAATATTAGGATCATTATAGCTGGTCTACTATAGATTTTAACGTTATGGTGCTCATACGCTATGATCATGATGAATTATCATCCATTACATGTTGAATATGTGGCTACATACTGGTTGTTGAATTGGATGGATCACCACTTAATTCATGAAACTATTTTATATTTCCCTAATTTTATATTTTTATTATTTTAAAAAAAAATTGTGTGAGAGAGACAAATATTAGGACCATTATAGTTGGTCTACTATAGATTTTACCTATATGGTGCTCATAAGCTATGATCATGATGAATTATCATCCATTACATGTTGAATATGTGGCTACATACTGGTTGTTGGATTGGATGGATCACCACTTAATTCATGAAACTATTTTATATTTCCCTAATTTTATATTTTTATTATTTAAAATAAATATATATATATATATATATATATATAAAATATGTGATTCAATTTTCAGTCTTTTCGATTAAATGATGCCCAAGATTGAGATTGAATTTGAAATAATTATATAATATAGGTGATTCCATTTTCAGTTCGGTTCGATTAAATGATGCCCAAGATTGAGACGGAATTTGAAATAATTTTTGAAATAGAGAAGCGATTTTGTTTTTGAATCGAATTATCAATATCAATCAGGCTTAACCGATTAACCAAAACTCTAAATATGCTTGCTATATATCAGTAATACTGCTCCAAATTGGTGACTACCCACGATAAACACACCCCACCCCACCTTCACACGAAGAAAAACAAAAATAAAACAGTATTTCAAATTATGTCACACCAACAACCTAAAAAACACACCCCAGACTGTGTCTTCCTATTGTCTCCTTCTAAATTTGACGTCGGCTCCGTACAAGAAATTATACATTCAAAGTTTTAGTAAATTCAACATAATTATATTTTGAATAAGTACAAACTGTTTAGCACGTATGGTTATAATTGACACTAATAAGTCAAATGGTTTACAATATATTTTATTCTTTGATTGGTTTGAGTAAAATTTAATAGTAGGTCAATTAGTTTATGAGATCTTTAATCAGATCTCTATTCCAAATTATATTTCATCTCTCATTGTATTTACTTATATCTATATAAACTGTATAATTTTTTTTTTCTAAATAAACAGTTGGTGGATGATCTAAAAAAACCCAAACCATCTTACAAAACCCTAACCGTATTTTTCTACTCTTCTTCTCCACCGACGCTGGTTTGGTGATGCAGTCGCCTCCATCACCATTATTGTCATTACCATCGTCAGTAGGTTGGGTTGAAAGACTCTCCTTCAAGTTGTGTATCGCATTAAATCTGATGAAACAAAAATGAATAAAACGAGATAGCGATGGATTTAACGAGATGAGATACATTAGATTTTATATAATTTTTTAGTTTAATTAGTATTTTGTTTTTTTTTCTCAAATGAGTATTTGTTTTCTCTCTCGAATGAGAGCTTCATCGATTTTGAAATAAGAGTGTGGTCTTTTGCAGAAAAGTTTCTCGTGCTCATTTGTTATTCTTTAAAATTTATTATCTTGAAAAATCTTAATATTTGGTGTTTCAATTGTTAACTACATTGTTAGAGACAGTTTAAGTTGTATTATTCTTAATATTGTAAACTTTTTATTGAATGAAATAAAATGACCGCTTTTTCTTTAAAAAAAAAGAGAAAGAAATAGACAAGTGATGTGCATTTTATAGACTTAACATGCTTATAAGTGTTGAGATGTGTGGAGTCGGATCAAGAAAACAAAGCCAAGATAAAGCCGATATGGTTCGGGGTAGACCGTGGGCCGGGTAGACCAGGGCTCGCGAAAGAAGTCAAAAGGCGGAAAAAATTGGAGCCAAGTATTTTGTCATGTGGCGCCATGGCAAAAATCAGCCACTGGAGGTGTGGCGCCACAGTGCTGCGGAGAGGGCAACTGTGTTTGACTTACACGTTTTGGGGCTTTTTTGGTATGTTTTGGGGCTTTTTTGATTGAAATTATTTCCTATTGTGATAGAAATTATTTTAGGATTGTTATTCCTTATTTGTTAGGGTTTAGACTTACTCCACTATTATAAATAGTAGAATTCAACTTGTAATTCATTGATGTGATCATATTCACTTTGAAAAATAAAGATGTAGATTTAGGTTGGCTCGTGGATGTAGGCAATTATGCGAACCACATTAAATCCTCTGTCATTATCTTCATGTTTAGGCTTAATTTATATTGTTTCTTGATTATTTCTTCGTACTCTGATGTTACCATCCCTAACAATTGGTATCAGAGTCATAGGTTGTAGATTTAGAAGAGCTCCTGAATCTAGATCTATGGGGAAGCGTTTTTGGTTAAAAGTGGATTTCGTCGTGGGAACGATGATAGGAGATGGAAGAATAATTAAGCTCGACAATTTTGTTACATGTAGCAAGAATTTCATGACGAATACCGTTTATGACTTGACTTTCTGACCCCTCCATTCCTAATATTACTTTTAATGGATGTGTTGCGGGTAATTTTATGACGGGTTGAATTCAATTTTTTGAGCATGTATTTTGTATTTATCTTTTTCATATAAATATTTGGGGGATCATACACAATATATTTTACTATATGAGAGAGATAAATACTAAAATGGACTTGATCTGTCATAGATTTTTTCGATACGGTGCTCATGCGCCCTAACCATGATGAATCTACTTTATCATCCCTTACATGTTGATGATGTGGCTACATACTTATTGTTGGATTGGATGGATCACCACTTAAAGCATACAACTATTTTTCTAATTTTCCTAATTTTACTTATATATGTGTAATTCAATTTTCAGTTCGTTTCTATTAACTGATGCCAAAGATTAAGACCAAATTTGAAATTATTTTTGAAATTAAAAAACGGTTGTGTTTTCAATCGTATTATCCGTTATCAATAAGGTTCAATCGATTAACCAAACTGAAAATACTGCTCCAAATTGTTGACAATCCCCACCACCCCACCCCAACTCACATCCCCAAATAAAGAAAAGAAGAAAACAGTATTTCAAAGTATGTCACACAGGGTGATATTTGGTGGCTCTGAGAGTCCAACTCCCGAAAAATATTCACCACACAAAGTGTTAAGATATGATAATATATTTTGGTGGGTTCTACACATGTTTTAACACTGTGTGTGATGAATATTCACTGAGAATTGGATTCCCAATACCCACCAAGTATCACCCCATCACACATAAACAACCAAAAAATTACACCCCAGGCTGCGTCTTCCTATTGTCTCCTCTTCTAAATTTGACGTCGGCTTCGTACAGGAAGTAGTTAATTACGGCTTTAATTGGGTGATATGTTCATCTCAAAGAAAAAAAATTCATAAAAAGGTGGAGAAAAATATTTTTTAGGGATAAGAAAAGTGTTGTTAAAAGTGTGCATTGGTGAGTTATTTTTTAGAGAAAAATATGTAATGATTATGGTTGATGTGATATGTTTTTTTATGAGATTTTTGTTTGAATTGGTGTTTAGATATAATTTTTCATATACAAACTTTACTCAAATTCATAAATGTAGACATAAAAAATAGGCAAAATGGATCTTATTTTGCACCTTGTGTTATTTTGCATGAGAATATGTGATTAATTTGCCTCTCGGTGTTGCGAATATCCGAATAAAACTCTTTTAATCGAAGTGTGAACTGTCAAATCATGAATAGTTTAAATATATTTTTTATCTTTTTTTGCAAGAATTTTTCCAAACTTTAGCTAGTTTTTCGAATTTTGCAAGATAAAAATAGAAACTTTGTGACCTTTTTTTTTTTTTTTTTTACAAGAAAATCTTGATAGAATGTCATACAAATGCATTTTAAAAAAAAAATTCTTCAAAAAATTAATTTTTAAAAGATGATATGCCAACCAATTAGGACCTTATAATTTCAAGGTTTTAGTATTTCTACTTAATTATATTTGAAGAAGTATAAAATGTTTAGCACGTATGATTTATTATAATCGATACTAATAATTCAAATGATTTACAATGTTAGATCAGAAAAAATCTCATAGGGAACTTGTATTATTGAATAGCATATTTATAGAGTTATACTAATTTGGTAAACAAGTAAACTCTAAATTATAAACAAAGAAATATATCCTAATCTACAAAGATAAATACAAGAAAATATAAGATAAAGAAAGATCCTATGCTAATCTAGAAGATATATTCTAACACTCCCCACAGTAGAAATGAGAGTTTCACGAACGTTGAGACTGGAGAAAAAAACCCGAAAGAGCTGAGATAACAACTTTCGAACGTTAGAATCACGATGTTCGGACGTCTCAGGCAGAAAATAAGAAGAAGGTGTTCATCCGTGCAGCGACGTTCGGAAGTGGTGTGTTAAACGTTCGAGCATCTAGGGCCTAGAGAGGCGGCAACAGCGGCTCCAAGTTCTTGTGTGTTAATAGTGAGCAGCGGCGACATAAAATAAAAAGGCGGCAGCTCCAAATTCTCGTTTTACAAGGTTGAGCGGCGGAGACATCAAATAGAAAGGTGGCAATTCCAAGTCCTCATTATCCAAGAGTGAGCGGCGACGGCATAAAAAAAAATCCGGTGGCTCCACGTCCTCATTTTTTAAGGATAAGCGGCGACGGTATAAAATAAAAAGGCGGCGGCTCCAAATTCTCATTTTCTAAGGGTGAGCGGTGGTGGCATAAAATAAAAAAGGTGGCGGCAGCAGCAAAAAGAGAAAACAAAAAAAGGAAAAAAAACTAAACTAGATAAGGAGCGCCGGACATGGGTGACGAAAGCGAGAGATCGAGATACCATGGCTCGAAACCATGACTTTGATACCATGTTAGATTAGAGAAAATCTAGTAGCAACTTGTATTATTGAGTAATATATTTATAGAGTTACATAGATTTGGTAAACAAGTAAACCTAAACTATAAACAAGGAAACATAAATACAAGGAAAGATTTCCTAAGCTGTAAAGATAAATACAAGAAAATATAAGATAAGGAAAAATCCTATGCTAATTTAGAAGATATATTCTAACATGCAATACATTTTATTCTTTTGATTGACTGGGCAATAATTATTAGTAGGTTAATTAATTTATGAGATCTTTAATACGGATTTTCATTCCAAATTGCATTTAATTTCTTATTCCATTTACTTATACCTATGTAATTTGTGAACCTCTGTAATTTACTTAGACTGGTGATGGATGATCTAAAATAAACCTAGCCATTTAAAAAAATCCTAGTCGTATTTTTCTACTCTTCTTCTTCGTCGATGATGGCTTGGTGAAGCAGTCACCTCCATCACCACTGTTGCCACCACCATCGTCGACAGGCTGGACTAGAACACCCTCTTTTAAGTTGTGTATCCCAACTTTAAATTAGACGAGACAAAAATGGATCTAATGAGACGGTAATGGATTTGACGAGATGAAAATGGGCAATACATTAATTAGATATATTTTTAGTTTAATTAGTATTTTTTTTTCTCAAATGAGTGTTTGTTTTCTTTCTCGAATGAAAGTTTCGTTTCTCTTGAAATAAGAGTGTGGTCTTTTGCACAAGAGTTTTTCTGTGCTCATTTAAGTTGTTATTTCTTAAGATTTGTTATTTTGAAGAATCTTGATATTTGGTGCTTTAATTGTTCTTAAATACATCGTTGAAGACAGTCTAAATTGTATTGTTTTTAACATTGTAAACCTTTTATTGAATGGATAAAATGACTGTTCTTCCTTAAGAATAAGTAAATAAATAAACAGGTGATGTGCATTTTATACATCTAACATGCTTATAAGTAATGAAATAAGAGATGTACACAATTAAGAATATAGGATCCGCTTTGGGTTTATATGCTCTTAATAGTTTTTTTTAGTTTTTTTTGTTTGAGATAATTGCAAAAAATCCCCTGTGTTAATGCGAAATTGCAAAAAAACACCTATGTTAACGAAATAGGCTAAACACCACCATATGTTATTCAAAAGTCTGCAAAAAATCACTTTTTGTTAAAAAGATAGAAAGAATATATGTTTTGTGGGTGAAACAACACTATTTTACCTTTTTTTTTTTTTTTAACACAAACATCATCATATATTAAACAACACTATAATTGTCATATACAATGAAAGGAACAACAGAAACAGGAGGATCAACAGATCCTTCATGGCTAGAAGTAGCTAACCTAGCAAGGGAATGGGCAACACGATTACCCGTCCGCTTCACATGACTAAACGAAACACAATGAAAACTAGACACAAGACATTTAATATCAAAAACCAAAGACGAAATAACAGAGGAGTCTGTATCAGGACTCCGTAATTTAGAAATGACTTGAAGACAATCTCCTTCCACAATAATCTTGCGCCAACCCATCCGAATACCCAACTCCATTGCTTCGCGGCTGCAAGAGCTTCGGCTTGCTCAGGATCGTGAATGGCAGGGAAGAACTTGGATAGCCACCCCACACAATGGCCAACTTCATTCCTTGCAATAATACCTGTACCAATGCCTTGCCTAACTCCAAACACAGCACCATCAAAGTTCAATTTAATTACACCATTGTGAGGAGGAAGCCACGCATCTTGAAGATGAGCAGCATGTGAGTCTTTTATGACAAGAACTTGAGCCTTACGAAAAGCTCCCAGGAACGCCCTTGCTTGAATCACTACCCCTAATGGATCAATCACTTCTTTATCCCAAACAATTTTGTTCCGCGCCGTCCAAATAGACCATGCAATAATTAGGAAAAATTGGAAGTCTAATTTTTCCAATTTATGAGCAACAAATCTAATCCATGCTTCCGCCGAACCATGCTACCGAGCCACAATATTCCACGGTAAATTATATAGTGACCAGATTTGGCGATCTATATCGCACTCCAAGAGAACATGCGCGTCAGTTTCGGTATTCATACCACAACACGGGCAAACATCATAAACATTACACTTTCGACGTTGCAAGTTAGATAAAGTAGGAAGAATACCATGACACACACGCCAAGCAAAAACCCAAACCTTATGAGGGACTGCAGCACCCCAAATAAATTTCCAGTTTAGAGAACAATGTGAAGTTCCACTAAGTCCCATATTACCGAAGCTGCGAGCCACATGATACACACTTTTGACAGAGAATAAACCATCCTTCGTGTAGTGCCAAACCAGTGAGTCTTCAGCAGCGAATCTAGCAAGTGGAATAGATAAAATGACATCAACATCAGGGGCCCAAAATAATTGACGAACCAGCAGCTCATTCCAAGAATGATTATCGGCATCAATAAGAGAGGCAACAGAGGCATTTAATGGTAGAGTATTTGGAGGCGTTACTGGTTTAAAAGACATGGAACGAGGTAACCACCTATCCCTCCATATCGAGACTGAAGCACCCGAACCAATATGCCACCGTGAACCCGCCTGCAAAACCTCCCTAGCCATAACATACTAGACCATGACAGTGAAGGCCGATTACCTTTACGGGTCTCCCAAAAAATGCAATTCAGAAAGTATCTCGCCTTCAACACTCTAGAGATAAGTGAGTTAGGATACTTGATGAGGCGCCATGCCTGTTTAGCTAAGAGCGCCCGATTAAAAGCCCTAACATCTCTAAACCCCATACCACCCTCCTCTTTCTTGTCACAAAGAGAATGACAATTTAGCCAATGAATTTTACGGGAATCTGAATCACTCCACCAAAAAGATGCCGTGAGAGACTCAATATCCCGGAGAAGTCTTTCCGGAAGCCGAAAGCAAGACATAGCGTAAGTTGGAATTGCTTGAATAACCGACTTGATCAATATTTCTCTTCCCGCTTAAGAAAGATTTTTCTCTTTCCATCCTAATGCTCTTTTCCAAACCCTATCACCGATATAATTGAACACCTCCATTTTGTTCCTCCCGATGACCGATGGTAAACCAAGATACATCTCATGTCTGTCATCAACTTGGACTCCAAGATAATTAGACAAATTCTCCTTAATAGCCCTATCCAAGTTTTTACTAAAAACAACCACAGATTTTTGTAAGTTAATCACTTGACCCGACGCCGCTGCATATCTATTTAAGACTGATCGAACACTCTGAAAAACTTCCGAGGTTGCTTGACAGAAGATCATAGTATCATCGGCAAACAACAAATGTGAAACTGGTGGAGCCCCTCGACTAACTTTCACTCCGTTTAAAATACCATGATCCTCTTCTGATTGAATAAGACGACTAAGGGCTTCTGCACAAAAAAGAAACAAATAAGGCGATAAGGGATCCCCTTGACGGATCCCCCTTTTAGGATGTAAAAACCCAAATTGCTCCCTGTTTAAAAGATAAGAATATGTCACCGACGATACACATAACATAATGAGGGAAACAAACCTATCAAAAAACCCAACTCTGAGAAGGATTCGCTTGAGAAAAGACCATTCAACCCTGTCATACGCCTTACTCATATCTAGTTTTAAAGCGGCAAAGCCCTTTTTACCTAAGCTCTTAGTATTCAGAAAATGATTAAGTTCAAAAGCAAGTAAGACATTATCAGTAATGAGCCGTCCCGATATAAAAGCTGATTGGGAGGGAGAAATAATAGAATTCAATAGAGGCTTAATACGGTTAGCTAAAGTTTTAGATGCCAGTTTATATAGGATATTACACAGACTAATAGGCTTAAATTGAGTAATAAGATTCGGAGATTCACACTTAGGTAGAAGAACTATGTGAGTGAAGTTAAAATCATGTAATAAAGAGTGATTGTTTAATAAGGCAAGAACCGCACGAGTGATGTCAGAACCTACAATGGGCCAGAATTTTTGGTAAAAAATAGGTGGCAAACCATCCGGACCAGGAGAAGTTAAAGAAGACATAGACAAAAGAGATTTAGATACCTCATCCGGTGTGAACTCCCGTTCCAAATCTGCATTCATCTTAACTGTAACCCGCTGTTCCGCCACTTCTAACACTGATTCAATAGTATCATCGGACGGGTAATCGGATGAAAAAATGAGAGAAATAACGATCAATAATGCCCTGAATCTCTTTCTTCGAAGATTGACATGTATCGGTTTCATCCTTTAATTTATCAATTCGGTTCTTTTTATGTCGGCTAGACGCCCGTAAGTGAAAGTACGACGTATTCTTATCCCCATGTGCCAACCAATCCAATTTACATCTTTGTTTCCATTTAATTTCTTCACCCGTAAGTAACTCTTCAAGTTCAGTACGAATCTGTTCCTCTTCTCCTCTTGAGCCCTGAAGGTTTTCAGCCGACCTTAGAGCCTCTAATTCAGTTTCCAGTGTCTTGATACGTTTTGGTATCTCTCCAAATTTTGTGCGACTCCAATTCAGAAGACCTATCCTACAATCCTCTAAACCTTGCCAAACACGATTTTGTGCTTCTGTCAATGAGGTATTACTCCAAGCTTCGTCTATCACTTTCGCACATTCATCAGATCGAACCCACATTGCTTCAAATCTAAACGGTTTTACCCCGTGGCAAGAATGGCCATTATCTACTCGTGAAGGTAATACCGATTTAATTATAATGGGGCGGTGATCTGAGTAGATTAATGGCAAGTGAACCGAACGATGATGCGGGAAGCGATGGAGCCAGCTTGAGGTGGCGCATGCTCTATCTAAACGACACCTTACCTTATGGGGAGGATCTCTGCCATTGCACCAAGTAAAAGTACTTCCCCTAAACCCTATATCCATTAGACCCGAATCATTCAATGCTTGGCGAGAATCCATCATCTGCCACAAAGGTCTAGGCTGATTGCTTAAATGTTCATGACTGAATAAGACTTCATTGTAATCACCAGCAGCTAACCACGGCTTATTCGATTTGTTTCCAAGTTGAGGTAATAAATTCCAAGTCTCTTTCTGTTTGGTTGTTTCCGGATCCCCATAAAAGCCCGTAAATCTCCAAGATAGATCCAAGTTGGATGGATCTACTATAACATCAATATGGTTATCCGAATAAGACATGAGATGGACTTCGAGAGACTTAGACCATAGTAAAGCTAACCCACCACTAAGTCCTTTGCAATCAACACAAAGACCATTAAAATTCAACCGAACCTTTAAATATTCAATTTTTGAACTAGTACACTTGGTTTCAGAGAGAAAAACCAAGGAGGGGCTTTGTCCTCGGACAAGTTCTCCGAGATGACGAAACTTCCAGGGGCCCCCTAAACCCTGACAGTTCCAAATTAACGGATTCATAGAGGTAAAAAAATTTCCTCGTCGCGTAAAACCAACGGACTAGATTTCCGTTTACTTTTATGAACGAAAGTATCATCCGATTCCTGCCCAAAAACCTTAGAAGGGCGTTTTGACCCAATTCGGAGTTGAACCCCACTATGACCCGGATAAAACAGATTCTGAGCTTCAACAGAGAAATCACATATTTTAGCATTTAGAGAAGTCAAAACATTATGAAAAATGAAAACTCCTGAGAAACCTTCATGTCCGAAAGCAAGTTCATAAAGCAGACATGCTGAAATACCTCCATTCATTACCATGAGGAGCTTACAGCAAACATCGGAAGGTTTATATGTGTCATGACAATATCTTTTTCTTTCTTATGCATAGTGGTAGATCAAAAAGAACTAAGGATAATTTTTTCCCTTTCTAGGCATGATAAGGTAAACTACAATGAAATAAATTGTAATGCTCCACTTCCAAAAATCTGGATTTAGTCCATAGAAACGTAAAGGAGCCTTATTAGCTGCAGCGTCTGAGAATCTTTTGGAGACTTTCTCACTTCAAACAAAGTACTCTCCACAAACTTTACGACGATACTAAATAGCCTACATCTAATTACAAGACATCCCAGACAGTTTATTTATGTGAAAAAATTCCAGGCATTCATTTCTAGCAATTGAAGAAACTAGACGACATCCAACAAATGGCTGCTAGAGTTGTCGACTGATTAGTCCATCTACAAAATAATCGATCACTATATCAAGTCTAAATAAAATATTTAGCAAGCAAGAGCAACCTGGTAATCGACAATTAGCTTGTCGAAGTTAAAACTTAAAACAGAGCAGAGAAGTGGCTCAAACGCCAACATATGATACGCATAAAACGTCTTCAGAAATTAAAATCTACATATTGAGTCTAGACTGTAGTTTTATCAATAAGATTCGCAGCAATGACAGACAATAAAGTTGTGTAATAGCTCAAACTCAAATATACTTTCCTCAAATATATATGCTACTAAATTGCTGTGTGTAGGTGAGGCTCCGCAGTGAGAAGAATGGGAAGAAGGCTTGAAACGTGCTGTAGAGTTTTTTCTTTTTTAACAGAGAACGTGCTTAGTTTGAGGAATAGGGTTTAATTAATTGGAGGTTAGTAGGAACGTGTATTTTGGGGAGAGTAGAAGTTTTTAGGAAAAACAAAAATTAGTGATTATATTTTTCCATGTTTTCTTGGCAAAGATTGGCGCTTAATCTGACCGCCAATTTTCCGTGGTATCAAAACAAATAGAAAAAATAAGAAAACGATAGTTATGGTGACACTTTTAATTTAGTGTAACGATAGAGTACTTATCCTCACACAAGTTTAAAAGTGTAACGAAAAAGTACGTGACTATAGACCATTTTTTTTGTAGTGCCCGTTTCGCCAACCCCACTTTAGCGGCCTGTGAGTGTGCCCCGGGAATGGATTTGTGCATAAGTGGGACTAAGACTATGGACGGATGTATCATTTCCAAGTAAAGACAACTCCTTAGGCGATAACATAAAAGATTGACCCCCATCCTCCTGCATTAGAGATGGTTGTGCCAACTGACCAACATTGGTCGAACCATCGCCAATGCCCACGTGAATAATGGGTAAATCATCTGTGTTATTACCAACTGTATTAGGAGAGATAGGAGATACACATCCATGCGTCTTAGAAAAAGGATACGAAGCACAAAATGTTGGCCGTGTGATACAAGAGGAGAGGAGCAATCCCTATTAATATCCGAATCACCCACAAGCTCTGATGTGCTCCTTAAGAGGGGAGAAGGATACCCCGATCGAGACTGGGTAGGAGTAGTAAACAAGGGACGTTCATTTGTTAGAGTTACTAGATTGTCCCTTTGAGTTGAATAACGGCGCTCTAAGCCAAGGACCAAACAGCGTATGTGTTCCGGGATTCTTAAAAGAATTGGAGTAGCGTAAGGGACGATATTTATCCAAATGACCCAGAGTACCATAGAGATAACAAAAGTTCGGTAGCCTTTCATATTGAAACGTAACGATGTACGACTCCCCATTACTCGCCTGCATGCGAAGAGCCCTCTTTAGGGGCTTTGTTACATCAATGTCCACTGTCATTTTCAGAATAGAACCCCAAGATACAGAATTTTCAGTGAGGTCTGCCTCTTTGAACTTCCCAAGTTGGTTACCAAGAAATATAGCTATGTCACGAGTCATCAATTTCAATGGAAGGTCTAAGATGTGTACTCGGAAACAACACGTACTTAGTGGCATAGAAGATAGATTATCGTTAACATTCACAACCGCCAACACGATTAGATTCTTATCAAAATGTCAGGGACCTTCCTCGAGTGCGCGTTGCAGATCCACCTCGTGATTAAATATTAGAACAAATCGTTCATCCGAAATCTTTCGCACAGTCAAACCCCGGAGAGGATGAATAATCCGAACAATGATGTTTTTGCAGACTTTTGAACACATGGTGGTGTTTAGCCTATTCGTTAACATAAGTGTTTTTTTGCAATTTCGCATTAACACAGGGGGATTTTTTGCAATTATCCCTTTTTGTTTTGATCAACTTATAAACCGACAACCTTAAAATTTTTTACCACGCTTTAAAACATCTTTTAAGTTTTGAACTTCTATTGAGGTTAATTTAAGTATGCAGATAATATATGCAAAATTTTATTTCATCACGTATTTTATTTCTTACATGCACGCTGATATAAGTAAATACTCATATGTGTTTCGGTCGAAAAAATCTAGTGGAGAACTTGTATTACTGAGTAACATATTTATAGAGTTACATAGATTTGGTAAACAAGTAAAAACTAAGCTATAAATAAGGAAACATAAATACAAGGAAAGATTTTCTAAGCTATAAAGATAAATATAAGGAAATATAAGATAAAGAAAGATCCTATGCCAATTTAGAAGATATATTCTAACATACAATACATTTTATTCTTTTGATTGACTGAGCAATAATTATTAGTAGGTTAATTAATTTATCAGATCTTTAATCCAGATTTCCATTCCAAATTGTATTTCATTTCTTATTCCATTTACTTATACCTATGTAATTTGTGTTAGATTAGAGAAAACCCCGTAGGGAACTTGTATTACTGAGTAACATATTTATAGAGTTACATAGACTTGGTAAATAAGTAAACCCTAAGCTATAAACAAGGAAAGATATTCTAAGCAATAAAGATAAATACAAGGAAAGATAAGATAAGGAAAGATCCTATGCTAATCTAGAAAAGATATTCTAACATTCCCCCACAGTCGAAATGAGAGTTTCTCGAACGCTGAGACTGGAATGAAAATAAGAGGAGGCGAGACGGTACTTCTTTAGAGAATGTTGTTTAGCAGCATCTTTTATTTTCTTTTACTTCTTGGTTGATAGATATAATTTTCAATGGATGTTGATTAAATCAAGAGGGTTGGTACTGCAATGGGCCACGATAGAAGCAATCCCTCCTTCAACAAATCCCTTCACACTCATATCATTGAAACTTGTGTAAAGAATTGATAAAGAAAAGAGAATGTAAAAACGAAAAAAGGTAAGAATAGGGGCCGGAAATAGAGGTAATTTATATAGTGAGAGATAGAAAACGAAATATAAGAGAAGGAGAACATGTGGAGGCCGAGCAAACAACGATAGAAAAAAAATAAAAAAGGAACCCCATAAATACAAAACCTGACTATAGGGCTAGGCGCATCCGAAAGTATACCTTGCACACGAAATTTGAAGAAAAAAGACTGCTATTCTTTTATGTTAACAACAATCAAAAGAACGCTATATATACTCATGCATGTGGAAAAAGTTTTTTTTTTTTTTTAAGAATCAGGAAAAAAAAATAGGAGTTGAACAACTCGCAATTCAACTCCATAAAAGTGGGTAAGAATTAGATATGTGGAAATAATAAAAAAGAGAGAAAGAGAGGGAGAAAAAAAGAAGAAAGAAAGATTTATTAGTAGAAGCTGAACTACACGAAAAATGATGGGTTGCCATTGCATTGTGTGGGAAGGAGAGATGAAAAAAAAATTAGGGAGCCGGACAGGGACAACGATAGTAGAGGCTGGCGGAAGCGACAGAACGTGAAGGTTGAGAGAAGAAACCCTTTACCTCGATACCATGTTAGATTAGAGAAAACCTCGTACGAAACTTGTATTACTGAGTAACATATTTATAGAGTTACATAGACTTGGTAAATAAGTAAACCCAAGCTATAAACAAGAAAAGATAAATACAAGGAAATATATTATAAGCAATAAATATAAATACAAGGAGAAATAAGATAAGGAAAGATCCTATGCTAACCTAGAAGATATATTCTAACAATTTGTATAAATTTTTTTCTTAAATAGACTGGTGATGGATGATCTAAAATAAACCTAGCCATCTTAAAAAATCCTAGTCGTGTTTTTCTACTCTTCTTCTTCGTCGATGATGGCTTGGTGAAGCAGTCGCCTCTATTACCACTGTTGCCATCACCATCGTCGACGGGTTGGACTGGAGCACCCTCCTATAAGTTGTGTATCCCAGCTTTAAATTTGACGAGACGAAAATGGATCCAACGAGACAGTAATGGATCTGACAAGATGAAAACGGACAATACATTAATTATATATATTTTAAGTTTATTTAGTATTTTGTTTTTTTTTTCTCGAACGAGTGTTAGTTTTCTTTCTCGAATGAAAGTTTCGTCTCTCTTGAAATAAAAATGTGGTCTTTTGCACAAGAGTTTTCCTGTGCTCGTTTAATTTGTTATTTCTTAAGATTTGTTATTTTGAAAAATCTTGATATTTGGTGGTTCAATTGGTCTTAAATACATCATTGGAGACAGTCTAAGTTTTATTGTTCTTAACATTGTAAACCTTTTATTGAATGGATAAAATGACCGTTTTTCCTTTAAAATAAATAAACAGGTGATTTGCATTTTATACATCTAACATATTTATAAGTAATGAAATAAGAGATGCACACAATTAAGAATATAGGATCCAGTTTGGATTTATTTGCTCCTAATAGTTTTTTTTTTTGATCAACTTATAAACCGCTACCTTAAAAAAATTTGCCACGCTTTAAAGCATCTTTTAAGTTTTGAACTTCTATTGAGGTTAATTTAAGTTTGCAGATTATATATGCAAAATTTTATTTCATCTCATATTTTATTTCTTACATGCACTCTGATATAAGTAAATATTCACATGCATGCGTGCCGGTCCAGTTAACAAGATGAGACAGCACTGTAACTCCAATCGGCTCGACCCACTCAAGCCGACAGACCTGGAATTGTATAGAATGGATCGGGTGATCCGGCCCAAGCATGTAAACCAGAAGACTTTGCACCAAATATGGGCGCAAGGAATAGGCCTATAAATACCTCACTTAGGATCTGCACTTTTGACTGCGAATAGTATTCATAAACATTTGTAATCTTTATTAAAAAAAAAAACATTTGTCATCATATTTTCTTGGGCGATAAATATGTAATTTTTTTTTACATTCTTGCTCAGTAATTCTAGTAACAAAGTTAGACACAATATCATACGCCAAGGGCATAAAATCTTTCGCAAGTATAAAAATGACATGTGATAAATACACTTGGTGTGCAAAGATGTTACAAAACACAAAACAATACACTTATTTGAAATACAATATCTGATTTATTTTTAAGATCTTACAAGCTCTTTCAATCTCCCTTAACCTTCTCTTTTTAATAAATTTGGGAGTTGATAAAGACACTCCAATATTTGTTATTGGCACTCCAACTTTTATTTTATTTATTAAAAAGGACATAATTATCCTTAATGCCAAAATGATAAAGTCCTGACATAAGCCATTAACATAACTTAAAGGAGTTTGATGGAATATTAGAGCTTGTAAATATTAAAAGATTCAAGAAAATCTAGAGTATTATCAAGTACTCGATCAGCCCTTTGATAATATTTATTTCCTTCTTATTTCCTTTTTCTTTATATTTAAATATTGTTGACTCTTGGTAACAAAACCTAGACCTTTTGTTCAATATTTTACTTGAATTATTCTTTTCAGAATTGTTTAAGATATTAATTTTTCTAAAAAAATTGGCTGATTTTAAATTTTTTTATCATTGGCAATATTATATATATATATATAGAGTCTTCAATTAATATGAATGATAATGAATAAAAGGATTTATAATTTGTGAGGTGATAAAGTAAATATAAAGAAATAAATTTCTTATTTTGTTTCAATTCATTTATCTGAATATTGTGGGTTTCTTATTTGTGGAGTCACAATATAAATGCTAATAACATTCAATAGAACATGTAATGTCATGTACATTGTGCGTTACTTATCTGAAACTCCAATCTTTCTGCCTTCTTTTTTAAAATTCCAGGAGGGGGGATACCCCCTGCTACTTAACTCGACATTTCGAGTTATTAGTCATAATTCTGGACTATGTAAAATTCTCATAGTCTTGTTATAGAAGACCACGAGCCTCCCTAGGCCGTTTCCCAAAATCTCCATCCAATGCTGAAGCGCTTGTTTAGCAAGCACGTCTGTAATGTGATTCGCCTCTCTCCATATATGATTGATATCCACTTATCAAGGTAAAGCTAGCATGTCTCATAATAGTAATACCTAGTCCATTTGTCTTCTAATGTAAGACCTAGTAATAGGAATGGCAACGGTTCCGGGTAGGACCCGGAACCGACCCTACAGTTCCAGTTCCGGTTCCTTTACCAGGAACCGGTTCCGATTCCAAGAATTTTTGGCCCCAGCGGTTCCGGGTCGGGTAACTATCGAGAGTTGGAGCTAGATCTTAGTCTAATTAGACCTGACTTGTTTTAATGGGCACTTATAACTTCATATTCTTTATAAACGCCCAACATAAGTGGATTTGGGTTATTCTTATTTACTTATCTTAAACGAGTAAATCATTCATTGACTTAAAAAGGGTCGAATTACATGAAATATCAAAAAATTTAATCCATATTTGATTTTTCAACGCCAAATATAATTCAAATGGAGAATGAATTACACGTGTCAAATGATTTATTGTGAATTAATTATACTTGAAGTCGAAAATTAGGTTCAAACTAGAATTTCTCAATACAGTAGTATCATGCTTTCATTAATATACAAGATACAAAGAAAGTCGAATAATGATTGAAATGCCCACTACTTATTTCTCGTCTACATTCGATGATTTAGAGGTAATTCTTTGAATGCATGAGAGATCGTAGAAACATATCAAACACTTGGCATTCAAGAGTGTTGGGTGGATCAACACCATCATTCTCGATCTACCGTAAATTTAATTTATCTAACGATTTCTATGCATCATAGGCATATAGAGAAGTCCCAAGATGTTGGCAAAGACTAATGTAATCAAGCTTTTGTGACCAAAATATGTATATTGAGTCATATTGAAACAATGTAAATGATAAGTTATTGGAGCTGCCCTTCTTAGAAGGGATAGTGTATAGACATATATGTAAGTTTAGGATCAACTCATGTTAGGATCAAACTACTTGGGTCGATTCATGCTTTTAATAAGTTAATCAGAATGCCATTGATAGTTAACTAGTATGATATCAGTTGGGTCAACCCATAGCCCGAACCCAAGGAATAGGATCTCCTCATAATATGTTGTTGGCTTAAAATGTTGGGTACGTTACATAGACATCCCTGCGTTAGACCTTTACTATGAAAAAAATTTGAAAAATTACCATAACTATCCCGTCACAATTTTAGCCCCAATTTTTGAGATATTTAGATCTAATGAGGGGTGTCTCGATAATTTGCAAAACATCAAGAGATTCATGGTAATGACCTTATAAGTGAGGGCATGTGCATGTAATTGATTAGCAGTGGAATTTCATGCTACCAGAGTCGGTTTATGAACCCTTGGATAAGTCCATTCTAATATCATAAAGCAAAATATTGACACCATTGTCATCTTGTACAATCCAACAAACCACAACCACAAACAAGCCCAAATATAGAATATTGCAATTTTACAAACTGAAAAGAGATCACACAACGCAATCAACGGTCTAAATACCATCTCCTCAGTTGCTACAAGAGAACTACACAATTTTGAGCAACTGGTACTAAAACGTTTTTCTGTTCAAATAGAAAACTTCCCCAAACAACTTTGCATGAAAACTAAATAATTATTAGAAGAATAGAACAAATCTGTATTCAGACGAGAGGGGGATATATCTTGGACTGCTGCTTAACCCTCTTCTTGTATTCAACAACGTCCTGCACGTAATTAGAACTCGTCGGTAAGGCACAATCGACTCATGTGTTAGAAAATTGATATGAAGTCTTTCGAGTTAAATTTTAACTAAATTTAAGTTAAAGGTGAGAGAAGAGAATGAACAATTGTGGGTGGGGGTTGGGGGTTTTTTTTTGGAGGGGGGGGGGGGGGGATTAAATAAAATATGATTAAAAAATGTAGGACGTGCCCCTTCACAAAAACACACGAGGTGGCAGTGTGGCACTACAACAGCCAAATGTTGCATAAACACCCAATTCGCACAATAATTCGCCAATGCTATACCAAAACTGCTTGCAGGACCAAAAAAAATAAAAATTCACTAAACCCCTCTTCAATTATATAGAGTATAGATGGTAGAGTATAGATGGTTCCTGAAATATACGAAGTTCTACTATACATTGATTAACTAGATTTCTGTCTATTCTGAAAAGTTGATTGGAGCTTCTTACTCCGAGTGGTATTCTAATTTCTAGAAAATATAAACAAATAAATAAGCTCAATTACCTGGATGAACATATGGTACCCCTCAGTTTGCGCTGGATCAGAAGGATTAGGCTGATCCAGCAAATCTTGGATGCCAACTAAAATTTGCTTCACCGTAATGGCTGGCCGCCAACCCTAGAAATTTAAAGCATAATATAAATATACATTATTTTTTATTATTATAAAGACAAGAAGGGCAGTGAGCCAATGATTTTGGGTCAGTGAGCAAAAAGCAAGACGAATGCACTTACGCTATCTTCATTAAGGATTGAAAGACAAACGGTTCCAGATGGATACACATTAGGATGAAAAAAACCTTGGGGGAATTTACATTTTGGTGGCTTGCTTGGGTAATCTTCACTAAAGTGCATCGTTAGGGGGTAATAACCACCTTCCCAATCAGTCTGCAAAAACATTAACCGAAATACATAATAGTGTCAGATATGCAGTAAACATCAACGCCAGGATTTTAATTCTGTCTTGTTCTAAAAAACTTATGGTAACATAAAACCGAGTCTGGTAATACCAAACAATGTTATCAAAAATTCAGAATACATGGCAAGCATAATACTCATTTAGAACAAATATCAGAATGTGCAAGATCAACTCTTTAAAAAATTTATCGTTTTGTTTGTGTTTAGGTTAGGAAAAGAACATGCAAGTCAAATGGGCCTGATTGTAATTTCTCCCTCCCACTTTAACCTGTTGATCACATCTTAAACTTAATAGTATAGCACGAAGTTTAGCATGTGCAACCTGACAGAGGAAGACTGTCACACTAAAAAAGCACTCGTTTTAATTGGCAGATGTTGAAGAAACCTCAAATCCAATAACATTTATGGCGATAAGTCACATAGTGTGTCTCATAAAATAGCATTCAATGCATCAAGCCTTGTGAGAAATGCCCAACATCACATATAGAAACTAACTACTAAGTATTGTATGATTGGTAATTCGTTCTCCATTTGAAACGTCAAAAACATAACTTTTAAAAGTTACATATCCGCACACGCTAAATTAGTTTCAACAAACCACTATGCTAATCTAGGTCAGAGCAAACCAACATCTTGCAATTTCCCAGAATGCAGGTCACAGTTTCGAACAAAATAAATTAAACGTAGTTTCCGAATATTATACATGAATCTACTCAAGGTCTAAAGCACTACGAAAGCGTTTGCTATCTTGAAAAGGCAAACGCAAGCAAAGGTTAAGAAACAATACCGGAAAGCATCTCTTATCACAAGAATGCAAGATAAAGACAACTCAAAGACACTCCAAAAAGCATTGGACAATTTCCCCAAAAAAGATAAACAAAGTAGTAACTTGAATACTATACTAAATTCATACGATGCAGATATCCCAAATAACAAGTACAAGCCCCTTCTCACAATTAAACAAGGGATATATTACGTTCAACTAGGGCCGTAAACAAATTGACTCTGAATACCTTATTGTTAAAGCTTGTTTAAATTTGAGCTTGGTTTAATTGTTAATTGAGTCAAGCTCAAACGAGTTTTAATCGAACCGAACACGAGTCGAGCTCGAGTGACTTGATTTTTTTGCTCATATTTTTATCATGTTTTACTAATCGAGCCAACCTCGAACCAAGCTTCAAACATTATGAACACACAAAAGGTAGTTCAAGAAAGGTAGTTCAAGCTTGCTCTGATATCTCAAACGAGCTTCTACCGAACGGGCTTGAGTATTTAGGCTCTAGGTTCAACCAAATTACACATAATTTTAATTTAACATTTGAAAATCCCAGAAAATTGCAACCGAATGAGCTGTTGTTACTTAAAACTTAAAGCTAGCTTGTTTGAATTATTATTGAGTTTTAGAATTTGTATTTGAGCTTGATTTGATTGTTAATCGAGTCAAGCTCAAACGAGCTATAATCGAGCAACACAAGAGTCGAGCTCGAGTGGCTTGATTTTTATACACATCTTTTATCATTTTTTACTAATCGAGTCGAGCTCGAACCAAATTTTAAAATTATCGAACACACAAAAGCTAGTTTAAGTTTGGTTTGATACGTTAACGAAACGAACTGAAACGAGCTTTTACCGTCCGAACCGGCTCGAGTATTCTCTCAGCTCCAAATTCAACCAATTTACACATAATCATAATGTAACATCTGATAAATCCCAGAAAATTGCAACTCTTATCTTGATCAATAGATGAAAATAGTAATGGAATACTTACCCCAGCCTTACCAGGGATCGTGCATTGCCACACCATTAAATTCACTGTACCATCAGGAAGCGATTCTGGTTTAGCCACAAAACCCTAAACAAAACCCATTATCAAAAAAACAAATTTAAGAAAAACCCAATTCAAAAATTAAACCACAAAACACAATTAAAACAATAATCGAACATGTGGGTGATTTTTCCGCCATGATTTGCGTTCTTCCGCCAATCTTCCGCGTGCAATTCCTCCTGACATTTTCTCTCTCTAGCCCGCAATTTTTTTCCCAAAGAAATTGAGTAATAATACGAGTACTAATTTGAACTTTGAAGATTACTAGGAGACAACTTTTTTAATTTTTTTGGATGAATCGAATCAGCCGGAAAAATTGACGGTCCATATTATATATCTCATAAAGTGGTGGGGCTGAAATTGGAATACAAAAAGTTTTGGGTTTTGTTTGCATCTTTTATTGCGTCATCTCTATTGAGAAAAAGTCGTCCAAATTGCGATTTTTAAATTTTATTTTGATTCCAGCGTGAAAACCACGCCATTAGGTGCGGTCACGTGGAAGACAGCGTGACTTTATTTCTAGTTGCAGGATGGAAATTGAATTTGGATTATGATGTATTCAAGGTCTTAATTTTCGGTTTTGGGGTAGATATCGGGATAGTAAATTTATAAAAAATTTCATGAAAATTTATAAAAATATTTGAAAATTTACAATAAAATTTTGAATAACTTTAATTATCATATTTATACATCTTTTACATCAATAATATTCTATATATAATATATGGAAAATAAATTTGTTAAATAATATCACTACAAACTGTTGTGAAAAATATGAAATAAATATAATTTGATAGTACGATAATAACCAAATCTCATTAGAACTTCATTAAAATAAAATGTACCAAAATTTAAGTAAAAGTTACTACTCAATACCATATCGAGTTTTTAGGAGGATGAAAATCGCTATCACTAGTATCTGTCCTACCTCTGCTTTCATATTGTAAGTGAAAATTATTAGTTACATGTTGAGAATATTTCGCCCATGACATGGAATGTTGGTAATACTTCATATAATGATGATGATGATATCAATCTGGTGTTGAATTTTGAAAACCCCCCAATGGATTAGTACAATTTCTTCAATCATATTCATTTTCAATTTTTTGCTTGACTGCGTCTTGTGGTTGGGGGTAAGTGGTAGATGTGGGCTTTACCAAGTATAAATATAATTTTCTAATTATATAATATTTAAAAATATAAAAAAATTCGGTTGAAATTTCGGCTTCGATGAATGTTTCGGGAAATATCGAGTTTCGGCCAAAATTTCGATGGATATTTAACAAACATACTTGAAATTTCTGGTAATTTCGGGTTTTGATTGAAATTTCGAAAGATATTTTGCAAAAATTGGATCGAATGTTCGATTTTGCTTTAGAACCCCCTGAAATCTGAAATTTCGGTCGAAATTTTGGGGCTTGTATGGTTTTGTTTTCAAAACCAATTCTCAATTCTCAAAAATTTTAAAAACCAAATTATGTTTGGGCCAAGTTATTTCTCCCTTTTCATTGGTTTTCAATTCCCATAAAATTGAGAATGCAACCTATAAAAATGAAAAGAAAACTATCAAATAGGTAAACATGTACAATCGGGTCTTTCTCTCAATTTTTATTGGGAAATTCACACCAATGGTCCCCCATGTGGACACATTGTGTCACTTTAGTCCCTCATGTCAAAAAATTAGCACTTTCATCCCTCATGTCATTAAATTGTATCATGTTGGTCCCTTTTTTCAATTTTCTCCACAAATGCAGGGGCATTTTCGTCCTTTAACCTTTATTTTTGGGATATTCACTCAAATTGTGTCACTTTAAAACTTAGTTGTGCGCGTCTTCACAAGAAAATTCATAACCCATTATAGAAAGCTCGGATTCATGAACCGTTTTATTCCCATGAAACTAGACACATAGGTCAATCCACACGTATATCCCACATAATCAAGAGAAGTTTAGAACAAAGCAGGTTTGTATTCAAAATTAGATAAAAATCTATCGGTTGTACAGGCAGCTGTGCGCGTCTTCACGAGAAAATTCATAACTTATTGTAGAAAGCTCAGATTCATGAATCGTTTTATTTCCATGAAACTAGACACATAGGTCTATCCACGCATATATCTCACATAATTAGGAGAACTTTAGAACAAAGCAGGTTTGTATTCATAATTAGCTAAAAATCTGTCGGCTGTGTAGACAGCTGTGCGCGTCTTCATGAGAAAATTCATAACTCATTGTCGAAAGTTCGGATTCATGAACCATTTTATTCCTATGAAACTAGACACATAGGCCTATCCACTCGTATATCCCACATAGTCATGAGAACTCTATAACAAAGTAGGTTTGTATTCAAAATTAGCTAAAATCTGTCGACTGTGCAGACAGCTGTGCGCGTCTTCACGAGAAAATTCATAACTCATTGTAGAAAGTTCGGATTCATGAACCGTTTTATTCCCATGAAACTAGATACATAGGACTATCCACGCGTATATCCCAAATAATCAGGAGAACTCTAGAACAATGCAGTTTTGTATTCAAAGTTAGCTAAAAATCTGTTAGTTGTGCAGATAATTGTGCGCGTCTTCACGAGAGAATTCGTAACTCATTGTAGAAAGTTCGGATTCATGAATCGTTTTCTTCCCATGAAACTAGACACATAGGTCTATGCATATATATATCACACATAATTAGGAAACGTCTAGAACAAATCAATTTTATATTCAAAGTTAGCTAAATGAAATTGAAAAGAGGGAGCAACATGAGGCACTAAAGTGACTAAAATGCCCCTGCATTTGTGGAGAAAATTGAAAAGAGGGACCAACATGATACAATTTAATGACATGAGGGACTAAAGTGACACAATGTGTCCACATGGGAGACCATTGGTGTGAATTTCCCATTTTTATTTTAACATCCTATTCCCAATGTCCACTTTCTCTCATCTCATCTCATGTATCACTCAACCTTTCCCATCAACTCAATTCTCTCAACCACCTCTCTCTCTCTCTCTATATATATATATTTGTTTACATGGAATTACATCAACTCTACAACACATCTACTTACGATTCCATATTAAATTTTTATATTTTGAAATAAAGTGATAAGTACACAAGAATAAAGTAGAATTTACATTATATATATAACTATAAAAAAATTAATTTTTTTTTGATAAATAAAAGTTAATTGACCAATTAATCTATTTGATGTATTTTTTATATATAGTAAGTATATCATCTTTTAAAAATTATTGAAATAAAGTTTTCTCTATGTAGGCGATACAATTATTGGCCCATTTATCTATATTATGTTTTTTTATGAAAAAATTTATGTTATTTGTTTGTATAAAAACTATTGATATATATGTATAGTATACAACAATTGAGTAGTAGTAGTACCATTTAGTTACTCTATAACATAGTAGAAAGGACATTATATATATATACATATATATATAACCATCAAGTTTACTTTATGTCAAATCAATGTTATAATTATTTATTTTACTTATATCTCAAAAAACATTCATCCAAACATATTTACATTCTCATCACGTCTTTTCGTAAAGAAATTCACACAAAATCTCATTCATCCAAACATAATTTCATTTTCAACTTATAAATTAACAAATCATCCAAACATATTTTCATTTTTAACACAAAAACCAATAAAGGTTTGAAAACTCATTTTTCTACATTTTTCAACTTGAAAATAAGAATTGGAAATGAAAAATAATACCATACAAGCCCTTGGTGTTTCGACCGAAATTTAAAACCATGGATGTATTGGCTAAAGTTTTGGGCTTGCATGTCACAATTTGGGCCTCAATTATTATATCTTAAAAGATCACAAGATCATACTTTCATGATGGCCAATTAGACAAGGCCATACTTACCCGATTATAAACAATTCTATCAACCCGCTTTTTGAGTCAGGTCAATCATCAAAGACGATGGACCTTTCAGAGCAGTCATCACATTTTGGTATAAACAGACCGCCTGAACCAGGAGATGACATGCAACAACTGTGTAATTCGGAGGACGACCTTGATGAAGACTCAGATGAGGATGATTCTATCTCCGTAGAACTAGAAGAAAGTGTCGACTACCATAGGCAGGCTAGGGATGATTCAAACCCTAACGAGCACATGCAAATCGACGTCGCCATGCAATCTATAGGGGGGGATTGGGTCCCCCCCCAGGTATGATCTGTTTGTTTCTGTTGAAACTTTGTATCGTAGTTCTTTTTAATGACAAGTATATTTTGGAATTGTAGGGGAGCAGCCAAACAGGAATTCTTGAACTCTATCAAGGAGGTTCTCCGTATACATAAACCAATGATTTTAGTTCTTGTTGAACCACGGGTTCATGGTAACAAAGCGGACGACATCTTAAGACAAAGCCGGTTTGATAAGGTGGAAAAGGTAGAAGCTCGAGGCTTTGCCGGGGAATTTGGTTTTTTTGGAATACTGGGGAAGTGACTTTAGAAATTATCGAAGCAAATGACCAGAGTATAACTTCCATTGTTCGTCGCCCAGGAGATACGCAATGGGTCTTGACAGCTGTGTATGCCAGTCCGAAAGTGGAAATACGAAATCATTTGTGGGACCACATAACTCATATGGCACCGCATGTTTTGGGACCTTGGGTTATTGCCGGCGATATGAATGTTGTCACAAATCACAGGGAAAAAACAGGGGGCGGCCCGATTGATTATAACCAATGTAAAAAATTTCTTGATTGTGTGGATAAGTGTAGCTTGATGGATTTGAATTTCGTAGGAACACCCTATACGTGGGCTAAAGGAGGACGGTCTCCATTACAAGAAAGATTGGATCGTGCGATTTGCAATGAAGCGTGGCGTCTCGAGTTCCAGACTGCCACAGTCTCGCATCTCCCACGAATTGGGTCAGACCACTCGCCTATTTTATTATCTCTCGATACCACAGTGCCAGTTAGTCCGACCAAGGAATACTTCCGTTTTCAGACAGCATGGTTCACTCATCCGACTTTTAAGGATATGATTTCACATCATTGGGTCAAAAATAGAAGGCTTGGAATTCAGGATCAGATTAGTAGTACACAGGATGCAGCCTTTACTTGGAATCAAACTACCTTTGGCAATATCTTTAGGAGGAAAAAATAGCTAGTAGCTCGGATTGCAGGTATCCAGCGAGCTCAGAGTAATCATTTCCGGTGGTCACTGAGAAAATTGGAAGTCAAGTTGCAGGCACAATATCAAGATACTCTAAGACAAGAAGAACTCCTGTGGAAACAAAAAGCAAGAATTAAGTGGTTGAGGGCAGGGGATTTGAATACGAAATTCTTTCATTTGTCGGCAGTCACGAGACAGAACAAAGCTCCAATCAGAACATTACAAAGAGATACGGGCGAATGGGAATCGGATCCTTCTGCTTTGCAATCGATGGCGGTAGATTACTATCGGGATCTTTACGGCGCTGGACCGACACCGAGATAGTATGCTCACACTGAGGAATTTCCAAAATTACAGAATCACCACATAGCAATTCTTACTGAACCGGTTTCAAAAGAGGAAGTCAAGCGTGCACTTTGGGAGATGAGCCCATCGAAGTCGCCTGGACCAGACGGAATTCAGCCCCTATTTTATCAAAGATGTTGGGATATCATAGGTGATGATATTTTTCACATGGTCCGGGAGGCAATCCAATCAGGTTACATCGACACCTCCCTCAATAAATCCCGCATTGTCTTAATTCCTAAAGATAAGCAACCTAAGCATCTTTCTCAATTTCGTCCAATTAGTCTTACAAATGTGAGCTTAAAGATTATCACAAAAACTATGACTAACCGGATTTGGAATTTTATGAATGAACTTATTCCTCAACCTCAGAGTAGCTTTATCAAGGGTTGACAGACCATTGATAATGTACTTATCACTCAAGAGGTTCTTCATGATATGTGCAATCGTAAGGGTAAAAAAGGTTATTTTGTGGCAAAACTTGACTTTGAAAAAGCGTATGACAAAATTAATTGGACGTTTTTTGGAAAATGTGTTATGTGAGCTTGGATTCCCTGACCCTTGGGTTAAGCTTATTATGGCATGCACTACGACGGCTCAACTTTCCCTTTTATGGAATGGGAAAGTCACAGAGTGGTTCATGCCGAAGCGAGGCTTAAGACAGGGGGATCCCCTTTCGCCTTATCTCTTTGTCTTCTGTGTCCAGAAATTAGGTGCACTTATTGATAAATCAGTTCGGGAAAAGACTTGGAAGGCTGTTCCTACATCACGATCGGGTCCGCGTATTTCTCATCTAATGTTTGCGGATGATCTACTACTTTTTGGCGAAGCCACCAACCACCAAGTTATCGTGGCCATGAATACTTTGGGTTACTACTGTGATCTTTCGGGACAGACAGTAAATCGGCAGAAATCTCGCATCTTCTTCTCCAAAAATGTCACCATTGAAGA
Source organism: Buddleja alternifolia (assembly GCA_019426215.1). Classification (NCBI taxonomy): domain Eukaryota; kingdom Viridiplantae; phylum Streptophyta; class Magnoliopsida; order Lamiales; family Scrophulariaceae; genus Buddleja; species Buddleja alternifolia. The sequence goes on from CM033405.1 coordinate 5,004,875, forward strand.
TAAGCAGCGTATTGGTCGACTTACCTCCCTAGGACAGACGGATAATTTAGGTCGATATCTTGGCGTCCCCCTCAACCATGGGCGTCTCTTGCGGAAAGACCTCACTTTTATTCTAGATCGAGTTAAAAAAAAATTCCAAGGATGGAAACGGAAACATCTAGCACTTGCGGGGCGAGCTACTCTGATAAAGTCAGTCACGGAGTCAATCCCGGCTTACCATATGCAAACACTTCGACTTCCGTTAGGACTATGTGATGCACTTGATAAGGCCAATAGACAATTCCTATGGGGCGGTTCAGATGATGAGAGGAAAATACATCTTATTAGCTGGGATACGGTGTGTCAACCCAAAAGAGCTGGCGGGTTGGGACTTCGAAAAATGCGGCTCACAAACATGGCTTTTTTGGGTAAACTGGGCTGGCAGGTACTCACAAATGAATTGAAATTATGGGTCCAGGTACTTCGACATAAATATCTCCTTCGAAGGCGAGATCGCTCACGCAATAACATGTCCCAAAGCTGGAAAGGTATTTCGGATTTGTTACCTCTTGTCCGATCGGGTATCAAATGGCGTATTGGGGATGGGAGCAAAATCCGGTTCTGGCTAGATGAATGGATAACGGGCGGTAAAATTAGGGGAGTTTTTCATCGTCGTTTTTTCCTTTGGCTTCTTAGACATGAACGTGTTCTCACAAAATCCACCTTAAAAACTCGACAGATAACTCATACTGACAATTGTGATATTTGTGGCAGGTCGGCGGACACCAACCTACATGCATTACGCGACTGTGCGTGGGCGAGGAACGTGTGGGAGACGACAGTCCACCCGAATTAACACTCGAGATTTTTCTCGGGCACGAGTAAAAGTTGGGTGGATTGGAACCTATCTCACACGGCAAATAGGTATGCATGGTGCGATAATTGGTCATTAGCATTTACTGAAATTCTGTCTTTCATTTGGCAGGTCCGCAACGAGCTGATTCATGGTGAAAGGAATGAGGCACCTACAATGGTCCTAGATATTTTACACTCACGAATTGACGGCACTGTACACTCGACGTTGTTTGACCCGGATGTAACCGTACTCCAGATGCAGACAGGTTGGACAAAGCCAACTCCTGGTTACTGTAAAGTAAACGTGGATGCGGCAGTAACACAAATTGCAGACAATTCTACCCGTTGGACGGGGATTGGGGGTACCTTGCGGAATGAACATGGTAATTGGATAAAAGGTTTTATGGGGCAGATACCACCATGCTCTTCTGTCGAGGCTGAGCTGCGAGCCATTCTAGAAGGACTAGAGATGGCGTGGAACTCTGGAGTACGGAAGCTTATTCTTGAATCTGACTGTCGGATTGCTATACGAAGCATTGTGGAAGCCTCCACAGCTCATCATTACTACGAGTTGATCCAAAAAATACGTGATGTCTTGCATAGAGGCTGGGAGGTCTCTATCACCTGCATTTGGCGGGAAGGCAACAGGGCAGCAGACATGCTAGCCAAGTTAGGATTACACACCCAATTCACATTTTGTAATGCGCCTGATGAGCGTATTCTTCACATTTTGGATGATGACATTTTTGGTCGAACTTGGCCACGTATTTTGACTATTAGCCCGGGTATGTCGGGTTAACACAAACATCTTGGGTAACCCCCTCCTCTTCATGAATGAAAAAAAAAATTAATTACTAATTTCTCTCTCCTCATCTCTCTATAAACCCTAATATTTTTTTTTCTTCTATTTTTCTCCGCCGACGATGACTTGGTGAAATAGTCCTCTACTTCCCCACTGTTACCCCCACTATCGTTGGCGGATTGGGTTGGAGCACCCTTCTTCAAATTGTACATCACATCTTCAAATCTGACGAACGAATATAGATCTAAAGACATATCTCCAAATCTAACGAGACAAATATGGATCTAAAGAGACAGAGACAAATATGACGAGATGAAGACGGGTGATACTTAAGTTTTTAAATTTATATAGCGTTTTAGATATTTTGTTTAGTATTTTATTTTCTCTCTCTTATGAGAGTTTGTTTTCTCTCTCGAATGAGAGTTTCATCTCTCCTTGAATAGAAGTTGCACAAGAATTTTCTTGTGTTCGTTTGCGAGTTCTTAAGATTTGTTATCTTCAAAAACTTGATAGTTGGTGTTTCAATTGTTCTTACTACATTGTTTGAGTTGATATGAATTGTATTGTTCCAAGTGTTGTAAACTTTCGATTGAATAATATATAAAACTGATTTTTCTTAAAAAAAAAAAAAAAAAAAGATCACAAGATCATTTATGGAATTTCTAGGGATGACAATAGGGCGCGATATGTAGTGGGTTTGGTAAAATATGTAACTCGCTTTTATTCTGTTTTCTAAATCTTGTAATTCATTCCATCTCGTCACAAACGGAAAATTCTATGGTGGACCGGGAGTGTTGCTCCCGATCCATTTTACACCACACATTCAAAATGAGTGAGGTGGTTTTCACACCCACCTACCCTGTGTAAACCACCCCACTCTAAGTGTTATTATGATGAAAAATGAATTAAGAGCAACACTCTTGGTTTACCATAGAATTACCCGTTGCAAACCTTGTCCCCCTCCACCCTACTCCCACTCCCCCCCCCCCCCCCCCCCCCCCCCCCCCCCCCCCCCCCCCCAAAAAAAAAGCAAAAATGACGAGGCCGGTTCAACCTGATGAATCCGGTTAACTATGACTTTCTTCTGTTTTATAATCCACCAGAGTAATTCATAATAATAACAACTTTATTATTACAAGCGCAAATCAGAGTTCAAATTGATTTATAAAAAAAGGGAAAAAATGAAGAAAAATTAAAGAAAAAATTCATTTACATTGAGAAGATTCATTGATGAGACTTGTAACTGGTGAGACCTTTTGTCATCGCTGGTGACGTTGATAAGAAGAAGATTGAATAGTTCTTCATTTATGCTGAAATGTTACTCTAAAAGATTGAATAAGAATTCGGGGGCAGATTTCTCAAAACCCTCAACTTGCCCCGAACCCAAGTAGGTGAGAACTTGTCAAATACATACGCCGCCCGAACATTTATTTAGGAACCTTGAACCATCCCACAGTGGGGCGGATTCGCGACGTACCTCTTTTACCATACTTCATAGCCATCCATAGGCATTTTTATACTCATTCTCAGATCTTTGCTGTAATTCGCAAAGGAGTTGGGAAATTCAAGTTAAAAATACTTTTGAGTTATAGTGATTCACAGAGGCATTAGACAACCCAAGTTGAAACCAGTCTTAGTTTTTTGTTACATAATCGCGTAACACTTCATGTTATATAAACAAGTGTGTGATAAGTGTACACACGAATAATTAGGATGTGGATAGAATCTAACATCCCTAATATACGCACAAATGTCCAATAAATATATATACAGTTAGTAAAGATAAATGTGTACACATATCGTATGCTGATATGTGTAGCAAAAAGTGTTACATGATTATATAACAAAAGATTTGAAGTGACTTAAAACCACTTAGTTATAAATTTTTCAAAGACAATAATGAACATTTTGGAATAATAAGAAATTCTAAGTTTTGGCCAACCCATTTACATAAAATTAAGTGTTTTAAAATCAATATTTACAAATATCCATTATTTCAAGAACTAGTTATAAAAATCAATTCATGTAAAATCAACTTTTCAGCCACCGAGCCAAACTCACAGTATGCCCTAAAACACAATAGGTGAAACCGACTTCAGCCTATTTAATTGGGTTAATTTCACTTTACCCACTCATTTATGTGGTGTGTTTCACTTTGCCCCTCAAACTATAGAAATACGCACTTTGTCCCCTTCAGATAAGAAACCTTAAGTTGTTTTCCCATTTTACCCCCCTTTTATTGAAACTATAATCTTTGAAATATGTTTGCAGTTAGTAACATATACAATTCATTTAACAAGCCCTATTTAAAATGGTAAAATTGTATTTATACTTGGTTTACCAATATAAAGAAATTTAATAAGCTCGTGTTCTCAAATCGAAATTGTCATAAAACCACAAAAGATTGGGATAAGGACACTAATACAATAGGCCAATGCTACATATTATAAATTATAATTCAATTGGCCAAATCACAAAAGAAGAAAATGAGGCAGTTGATTCGTCTCCTTCAATCCATGCAATATATATTGTGTGCGTTTAGTTATGTTAGGTGTGTGTAAAACAATTGAACAAAATGAGGGAATTTGCTTTGAGAGATGAAGGTGCAAGGGAAGAATGAAAAGCGACATATGGCTTGTTATTTGTTCATGAGTCGCTGCAACCGTACCAAACACTCCTTTGCCACCACCTGCACCCCCCCCCCCCCCCCCCCCCCCCCCCCAAAAAAAAAAAACACCTCAAAACCACCCACCTCAAACATAATATTCTTACTATATAGTGAGTTGGGACATACAATTATAAAGAAAAATTAAACTTTACTAGCACATAAAGAAAAAAAAAGGTGAATCACATACACATCACCTAACTTAAGTGCTAATTACCAAACTTCCCTAACTTTTAGTAAATTACACTCAGATTCCCTTATGAGGTCCTATTTTAAGTTTTACAAAGGGTAAAATTGTAAGAATCTTTAAATACACAGGGAGTGTAATTGTAAGAATGTCTTAACACGAGGGGGACTTTATATACTTTCAAAAATGTTAGAAATTTTTTTGTTATTGATCATAACATGCATGAAGGGTATACATATAATTATCTTGTTAAAAAAAATACATTTTTTACTATATCACCGGAAAAATGACATGCACCTCATCAAAACACATAATTAAAATGACATTGTAACATAAGATATACATGGGCAACTTATGCATAGGAGAGTTTTTCTAAGTTACAATTCAATCATAGTAGAAGTACACATGTATTAATTCAAAACAAAATTCAAGCCGGGTCTGGACTAGAATTTTTCGGAAGTGTAATACAGCTTTCCACTACGTTCCAACCCAATGAATTATTAGAATTATCCAAAAACTGACTTAAATGTCGAAGAGTCATTGAAGTATTTTCCTTATTTACTACATCTCATGTCATATATACTCATCTCATTCCAAATATTATCATGTATATATAGAGCAACATCAAGGAGTTGATTACTCGCTTTCTAGACATCAAATAATTTGATTGAAACAATTAGAGATACGTGTCAATTGCATATAATATTTTCTTATATATATACTTGATTGTGGATTACGAACAATTAAGCATCTCTTAGAGGAAATTATAAATTGCATGGCCAATGACCGCCAACATTAATTTGCACCAAGAGTGTCAATCAATTCGATAAGACGAAATAAACACACCTAAACAATTGAATTTTCACAATCACATTTTTGGTGGGAACCTAACATCGTCTTCATGTTAGCCGGATTAGTAGCCCTTAAGCATCTTTAAAATCACGCCTTTCCCCCCAAAATTCTCAGAATTCCCAAAAATCTTTTCAAAAAAGAATTTTTTTTTTGACAAACAATTTATAAGATATGAAGAACAACCTTAACAATGGCACAAAGCTTATACTCCTACACCCTTACATCCACAAACAAGGAAGCTCCAATCGTCGTCTATGGCTTCTCGCCCTCCTCTCCTTTCTCACTCTAGCCGTTCTCATCTTCCTCATTTACACCCGTGAATCCATCTCCATCTACACCACCTCTGCCGTCTCCACCACCGCCACCTCCACCACCACCACTCCCCCGCTGTCGACAGCCGTGGTGAGAGCACTCGTCCACTACGCCTCCAACTCCAACACCACCGACCACATGTCGTCCGCGGACATCAAACTGATCTCCGACGTTCTCCGCCAATGCTCGCCATCGTGCAACTTTTTGATCTTCGGCCTCACCGACGAAACCCTCCTCTGGAAAGCCCTAAATCACAACGGTAGAACCGTATTCATCGATGAAAACAGGTACTCGTGATCTTAAATTCTGGTCGAAATATATCGATAAAAATTTTCTTGTTACTTGGGGTCATGAAACACTTCCGATCAAATTTTGCAAAATATCCATCGAAATTTTCGTAAATCTACTAATTCGAAGTGTTTCCTAGGGTCGAAATCTCACTGTCGATCCACTTTGCAGAATATTCATCGAAATTTATGTGAATATACTACTCCGAAGTAGAAATACCGATATTTCGATCAAAATTTCGGGTTTCCAGGGCTTGAATTCTCACTTCGATCCAGTTTAGCAGAATATTTATCAAAATTTCCATAAATCTACTACTCCGATATCTATGAGGATCATGATATTTAATATCTTGCAGGTACTACGCGGCGTACATTGAGGAAGAATATCCTGAAATCGAAGCCTACGACGTCCAATACGCCACAAAATTAAGCGAGACGGCGGAGGTGATCGCGGCGGCGAAGGAGCAGGTGGTTAACGAGTGCCGGCCCGTACAGAATCTCTTGTTCTCGGAGTGCAAATTGGGACTAAACGATTTGCCCAACCAGTTGTACGAAGTAGACTGGGATGTGATACTGGTGGATGGGCCTAGAGGGTACTGGCCGGAGGCGCCGGGGAGGACGGCGGCGATATTCACAGCGGCGGTGCTGGCGAGGAGCAAAAAGGGCGGGAACCCTAAAACGCATGTATTCGTGCATGATTTTAATATGAAGGTTGATAGAATAACGAGCTATGAGTTTTTGTGCAGAGAAAATATGGTGAAATCTATAGATATGATGGGCCATTTTGTATTGGAGAGAATGGATAGTAATGCTTCGCAGTTCTGCCGGAGCAGCCATTCTCCGCCGTCTCCGTCGCCGGCGGCACCGTGATTTGTTTTTATTTTGACATTTCAAGGGTTTCTTCTTCATTTAATAATTCTAAGTGCCAACAGATGAAATTTAAATAATTTAATTGAAATTTTCGTTGGGTGAGGTGGGGTGGGGTTCATGTAAAAATAATTCCTTTTTTCTTTTATATATGATAATTTTTGGCGTCTGTGTTCTGTAATTTCTTTGGATGAGAAAAAACAGTCCGTCCTTCAATTGATGCGAAACCAATCATGAAATAATGTGTTGTGATTTGTGAGTAGATTTTGATAATTTAGAGAGTGATTGGGAGAGTTTATAATATCCTTAAAATATTTTATTACAACGATATATGTGAGAATTCGAACACTTAACCTAATATTTAATAGTGAGAGGCCGAAGCCGATAGAGCTATTGTAGGAGTTGGTTGTAAGTTGTAATCACACTGAACTTTAGGATTTCAATTCGATAGGTTTCGAAGCTCGACTTGAGCTCGACTCAATTGATAAAAACTAATAAACTATGTGCCAATAGCACTACAAAAAAATATGACATTTGTGACAAAAATGTCAAGTGACAATGTCAAAGTTGTCACTAATTATCAATTCTTAGTGATAAAAACTTTTGTCTTGTCACTAAAATATGTTCCACATGTTTAATAGTGACAAAAATTGTATAAAAGTTGTCACTCTTGATAATTAGTGACAAGGAAATTATTGTCACTATGGACAATTAGTGACACACATTTTGTGACAACTTAGTGACAACAATTGTAGTTGTCCCTCTATTTGTATTGTCACTAAGTTATCACTGTACATGTGTCACTAATTGTCAAGAGTGACAACTTTAAAGAAACTCTTGTCATGAAAAATTCTTATTGTGACAAAGCAAAAATTATTGTCACTCATTATGTACATCTAGTGATAATTTTAACATTATCACTTCAAATTCTGTCACAAATATTACTTTTTGTTGTAGTGTAGATCAACTTCCTTGAGCTCGATCCGTGTTCGGCTCGATTAACAATCAAACGAAACTCAAACAAAAACTTCACCGATAATAATTCAAACAAACTTGAACAACGACATATTCAACTAGACTGAAGTTATTTACAGCCCTAAATTACAATGATATATTGATATGTACTTTAATTATTATATAATTAAACCTAACCTCAAATGGGTTTAAATTTACTTTATCCTAATTTATCCAAATATTTCGAAAGCTTATTTAAAAAAGGGGTGAATTACATGCGCACAACCCCCACCCCTCACTTTAGTGTTAATTACCAAAACACCCCTATCTTTTGGTAAATTACGAGACCCCCTTAAGGGCTCTATTCGTAAAGTTTAGAGGGATGCAATTATTAGAATATCTTAACATGGGGGACTTTACGTAATTTCAAAAAGATCAAGGGGTTTTCGGTTGATAATTTTGCACTAAAGTGAGAGGGTGTACATGTAATTTTCTCTTTATAAAATTGATCCAACATCGTACAAGTTTCAAATTTAGAAATTCCATAGCCGTTAATCTGATGATATCCCCAGAACCTATGTAAGTAGATTGCACCAAGGCTTCACGCATTAGTAAAAATACTTTAAACTTGTACACAAAATTGACACTAGTTTTGTTACAACTTCATTGATCATAAATAATATTGTAGTGTTTATGAGGAATACTGGTTATAGGTCTACACTAAAAAAATCCTTATCATGAGCATAAGAATTACCCGGGACTTTCCAAAAAAATAAGTTAACTGGTTAAGCTGAAGCTCCATTTGCAGATAATCCATTCCGATTAACACCCATCACACGAAGAGGCATTTTTACACCAAGTTCCCTAAGTCGATTAACCATATCATAAAGAAACTCAAATGTAAGCTTCGACTGTGCATTAAAATCCTCTCTAACACTCGGATGAATCCTGAACCATTCTCCCAACAACTTGTGCACATGAGAACGTATCATTCTCCAAGGCACCGGATATTTCTCACACATCTTCAAATATTCCACCAACAACTCAGCCTGATCCAATTCACCTTCTTTACACCTCTCTTCAACCCATTCACCGGTTATATATCCAGCAAATAGCGCTGGATTCTCAAGAAGTGACTCAGCTGATAAAACCCCATCACAGCCCGTTTCTTCCAAACATTCCCATACATCTTCAATATGTCGAATATTACCATTAGCAAGAACAGGGATTTTTACTGCATTTTTAACTGCTTTGATTGCTTTCCAATTAGCACGAATTTTTTTGCCATCTTTTTCATCTCGTGTTCTTCCGTGCACTGCTAAAAGGGCACAGCCTGCATCTTCCAACATTTTGGCATAGTTAATTGTTTCCTGTAAATCTGGGAAGATTCGAATTTTGCAAGAGACAGGGACGTTGAGGTTTTTGGACAATTTTTCTACAAGAGATTTGACAAGAGGGAGATTATCCATGAGGAATGCTCCATAATACCCTCGTCTCGCAATACGCTGGGGACACCTACACAAGAAGTAGTGAAGATAATCCAGGATGTCTTTGTTTCAGATAAAAATGCCAAGGAAACAGTTTAAATGTACATAGGGAAATAGAATCAGAGATGAAGAGTGAATAATTGGTTGCTAACAAATGGTGGAAGAATTGGCAACACAAAAGGCAATAAATTTCAAGATAACAAATCGTAAGAGTTCTTAATCGAAGATTCTATCTTTGGTATAAAGAAATCAAACAAGTTCTCTCTTTTTTGGGAGGTTAAGTTGTCACCAAAGAAGGGGAGCACTCTAAAAGGAAACGAAGAAATACTAACAAAATGTTTTCTAGTCAACATTAATGACCCTGATATATGATGCTAAACGAAAAAAGCATGGCATTTGCAACACAATTTACGCAATACAAACAAATCAGTATAGCTGTTTGCAATAGAGAAGTAAATAAATAACATCCATTAGCAATAACTTCTAGAGAAATGACTGCCTTTTTCTTCGAGAAATCAGCTATGAACCAGATTGTATCCTTCGAGAGTATAAACACTTCTCAACTTCAACTCCTAATATATTTTATACCATATCTCCTATAATGTACATTATATTATTATTCGATTGTCATCTCCATTTCACATTATCGGGGTAAAATTTGTTCACAACAAATCCGAAAATATATAGACAACCTAATTTCATTATCAACGCGATGAACATAATTCAACTCAGTTCGAGTAATTACCCAAAGTTAATATCAACGTAGTCGCAGTAAGGCTCCACTCTCCGTGCCGCCTCCAGCAAAACATCCGGATCATTCGCACAGAATTGCACAAACAACGGCCTATCTTCCTGTCATTTCCCTCGAAAATCAGTAAATATTCAAAGCAATCAAACACTCAAATATCCAAATACACACAACTCAAACTATCTAGCAATGAATACACACCTCACACGTCGTGAATTCCTGAGACCGATACTTTTCGGTTTCGGTGAAGATCCTGGAGTGGAGCATAGGAGTGTAAGCGGCTTCGGCACCGTACTTGCGGCAGAGCATTCGGAAGGGGAGCTCAGAGTTGTCAACCATGGGGGCAACAACGAGCTTGGGGCGGCCCAATTTGTTCCAATGGGCCCAGGCCCTCTCGATTCGGGCCTCACCGGTCAAGTATCCATTCGGACGGCCCAAATCGGCGGCTTCCGCCTCGGAGAACGACGTCCTAACATCGCAAGAGCAGAGAGTATCGTCCTCGTTATTGACGCCGTCATCCGTCGGAGCTTGCGAGGAGAGGGGTTGCGATTGGGTAGCCATGAATGGGAAATGCGAAAGCTTCGAGTTCGGATTGAGGCGGATATTGGTGAGTAGATAAGCAGGGAGGAGTGGTTTGAATCTCATGGGGCGGCGGCGGAGGTTCGATCCATCGCCGATTAGGTTTGGGGATAGTGTGAAGACGGTGGCGCTGCTTAATTAGGGTTTTAGATCAACGCCGGGGATGCGTATGTTTTAAGCGCCAATATTTTACCTGTTCGATTATTGATAGTTAACCGTTGGCAAAATTGGAAAAAATTAAAGAAATATTATATTTTTAAAAAAAAATTCGAAAAATACCACAAATTTGATTGGGTATCAGAAAATACCACATTGCGCCTTCGACGAAGGCGCAATCTGACAAAAGCTGCAAAAAGTGACACTGATAGCGCCTTTGAGCAAGGCGCTATCTGACGCGTGTGTTAGATAGCGTCTTTGACCAAGGTGCTATCTGACACATGTCAGATAGCGCCTTGCTCAAAGGCGCTATCACCTGACACTTCACGTGGGTCAAGGCGCTATCAGCAGGGTATAAAACCCGCTTGTGCCTTAGCCAAAGGCGCTACTGATATATTTAACCAAAGGAAGTATTTCAGGCGCTTGTGATACGCTAAATTATACACTGAGCATTATCTTCCAACATCTTCAAGTAAATTTTGTGATCGTTTTTTCTTTTTCAAAATATTTAAAAGGTAAATTTTAATTATATACAATTTAGTTTATATAATGCAATTATGATATTAGTCTAATTTTAGTTAGTAAACATTTTAATTTAGTGTTTTTTATATAATTTAGCCGAATTTCAATAATGTGTTTTTCTTTTAGTTTAATTTTGAAGTATGATATAGTATATCATTTTAGGTTCAATTTTGTGAATGACAAGGTTCATGTATTTTTTGTGTAGTTTTAGAATTTTTATATGATTTTGTTTAATTTGCAAAATTTTGTGTAGTTTACTATGAATTATGAAGTTTCGAATTTATTATAATTTTATGTTATAATTTTTAATCATTAGAAACTTTAGCGGCTAATATTTTAATGAAGTCATCGTAATCTAATTATGTGTTATTACATATTTTTCAATCCAGGATGGCGAGTACCAGTGGTAGTGGCACCGAGGCTAGGATATATGGCCCTTCAGTCAATACTGTGCTGACCGAGCAGGCCAATCATAGGAGTGAATTAGTTTTCAGCAGAGATGATGAAGAGTTACTACTACGGTCTAGACGGGCAGACTCTCATACATACCATACTGCCTATATCACCGCTCCACATGCCCGTGTCCTTCATAAGCTTAATGAAATGGGGTTTTACCGTGTCTATAAGTTACGTAAGTTGGAAAATGATTTGGGTCTTATATCTGCCCTGGTCGAGAGGTGGCGTTCGGAGACGAACACTTTTCATTTGCGAAATGGAGAGGCTACGATTACTCTCCAAGATGTAGCAATTTTATGGGGTCTACCAGTAGACGGTCGCCCGGTAATTGCTGATGATGAGTGTGCGACATACCAACAGCATCAAGCCCGGATTTTTAACCTCCTAGGGATTATGACTGGGCCTCAGGATTTTCCGAGTAAAGGGTTTAAGATAAAAGCAAAGACGATTGTTGACCACGTGAGTGCGGAGAATAGACAAATTACGGAGCGTTCCAGTGAAGAGGATGTTGATAAAATAACACGCTGTTGGGCATTTCTGTTGATAGGCGTGATGTGTCCAGACAGTAGCGGAGACGTGATTCCATGTTTTTGGTTAAAGGTTTTAGAAGACATTGCCGAAGTCGGTACATATAGTTGGGGAAGTGCTATATTGGCGTACTTGTACCGAGAACTCTCAAAGGCATGCTTGAAAACCAAAGAAAGTATTTCAGGTCCATTAAATTTGGTACAGGTGTGATAATTGTGTTTCAGTACATTGTGTTTTTACCTTAATTAGAACTAAGAATGCTTATGAGATTAATGTATTTACTTTTAACAGATTTGGGCATGGTCACGGATAGTGGTTGTTAGGCCTACAAACCTTCCTCAAGAAATTGGGCCGATAGATATAAATGGCATTGCACGAGCTCCTCATGCTGCACGGTAAGTTATTTATTCATATATATTAACAAACATCATATTTTCTTTACTTATTTTTGTTTTTTATATTGAAGGTGGTATCCCCCTCGGTCACGGAGCTTTGTTACTGCTAACAATCTTCCTGCGTTCAGGGAGCAGCTTGATTTGATGACCGATCATCATGTGAGTAATAAATTATAGTCACACCATTATATTATGAAGTATTATATGTCTTTGATATTAATAATATTCTATCATATTTTGTCTTATTTCAGTTTGTTTGGACTCCGTACTCCTTTTTTGATCCGGACATTGCTGATCTGCCTCCACGATGTTGGGATTGGATTGCGTGGACATCATCTGTCCCATTGATATGCTTTAACATTGTGGAGTGGCACTGCCCTGATCGTGTTATGCGACAGTTTAGTTACGTACAAACTATTCCACCGGCAGTAGAACGATTTAGGAGGATTGATCGCAGGGGACGAGATGCGAGAAACTGGACGAGAGAATTCAGGAGGGAAATTGAAATATGGAATAACCGGGAAAATCGCATTATAAATGGAGTTGAGGGTGTGGGCACGGCACCGGACTACGAGGAGTGGTATCAGTCCATCACTCGTCGTTATATATCTCGAACCTTGAATTGGTTGAGAAACACATACCAAACAGGGGCGGGTCCTCTTCTAGATAATGTGGTTAGTATTTGATTTGATGTATGATATTTCGCTAAATCTTTAATTTATTTCATCTCACACTTTTGTTTATTTTTTCAGGGTCATGAAATTCAGAACCTCCTCCGACAAGTCAATCAGACTGACAGTGATGCTGACAGAATATTAGGGAATGTCAGATCGAGTCTTCCTCACATTGCTAGTATGGTAGGAGGTGGATGGACTCACACTGGTGATGCACAACAAAGGTGGACTCACACTAAACCGTACCCTGTCGGTCCCCCATCACCGGTATATCGTCCTACAGTCGAGCCGCAATCACAAATTTTACATCCATCACCGTTCCCCAGTCACAAGGTTTCTATTATGGTGGAGATGGTGCTTCATACTCGTCGGACCCATTAATACCTTTAGAGATGCTTTTTGGCGCAACAGAGCCAACTCCACCACAAAACCAAAGAAATATTTCTCCTGTTCCTATAAATTGGGATATGAACAGCCCCGCACCTCATGAACAAGAGTATGTGACTCAACAAGATCAGCCGGCACCGAGAAATGATGGACGGAGACGATCCGAAAGGGTGGTGAATCCCACTGTTTGCCTTACAGAGTTGCAACGTCGAAGGCAACAATAGAACCTTCTTTCCCTAATTTTGTTTAACCTATTTTGTATTTTATTAGTATTAGTTAAGTTATTGTTCAATGGTATTTAGTTTTATTATCACTTGAATTATCTCTAATTATCTCTAATTATTTTGGCAATAAAAACAAGTCCAAAAAAAACCGAGAAATATATTTTATTAAAACGAAAAATATTACAACATAGACATTCATTACTAATTAAACAATAAAATATTAAAAAAGTGCTTAACAATCTACGAGTCCATCTCATTTTGAATGCGAGTGCTCACGTTTCTGCCCACAAGTCGTTTCTTCTTTGAATAAGGGTCGTGGACTAGCTCAAAATTTGGGGTATCCCAATAATACTTGTCAGGCAACGGATAAAACCTTCCTTCATATGTTTTTATATACTCATCAACTCCGTAATATTGTTTAACAAGATTTATCGACCTTAAAGTCAATGCTTTGGCCAAGGCAACCGCATGTGAGCATGGAATTCCAATTGCCGTCCAATTTCCACAAGAACAATTTTGATTTTTTAGGTCTACGGAGTACCTTCGACCACGGCTTTCGAACTGGGCGCGACAAAAAACTTGGCCAGTTTGGTTAGCATAAGAAAATTTTCTAACTTCGTGGTTACTGGAAGCATCTGTCTCCTTCTCGTAGAGTTTAGTAGCTTGTCTTGTCAAGGGACCGTTGCTCTTCATTTTTAAACCATCTACCGCTCGATCACAAAAATACGTCGCAAGTTTATGGAATGTGAATTCTACAATAGCTGTAGGTGGAAGATGTCGAGCTGTTTTCATCACATTATTAAAGCTCTCTCCCATGTTTGTAGTCATAATGCCTTCTCGCACCCCTCCGTCATGTGAAAGTGTCCATTTTTCTTTATCGATTTTGTCCAACCAAGCTCCAGCCTCTTCATTCAATGCACGAATTTTGTTCATTTCACGTTCAAATTTTTCGATGCTATGTGCGTTTCCTGCATTAGAACATAGCTGCTTCAAAGCTTTATTTTTGAACGTGTGGTTGAAGTTTGAAACCACATGACGCAGACAATATCGATGACATCCTAGAGGAGGGTGAAACGCTCGTACGACTTTGACTCCATTTAATAGGCCTTGATGACGATCAGAAAGAAGGCATACGCCTTCATTGGGTGAAACAAAATAGTGGCTCAGACATCGTAGAAACCAAAGCCAGGATTCATTCGTCTCATTGTCAAAAATTGCGAATGCAAGAGGCAAGATGTTATTATTTCCATCCAGAGTAGTTGCAATCAACAACTTACCATTGTAGCGTGCGTATAGATGTGTCCCATCGACACATATGACCCTCCGGCAATGTTGGAATCCATCTATACACGGCCTGAATGCCCAAAACACATACTTCAACACTTTTGGATTTTCATAGGCATCTTTGTGTACCCATTCAACAATTGTGCCTGGATTCCATTTCTTGATAGCTCCCAATAACTTAGGTAAGTTTTTCACAGAGTCCTCCCAAGTCCCGTATACAAGTTCATTTGCACGTTGCAAACTGTACCAAGCCTTGCCATAACTTATTTGGCAATTCCATTTCTGCTGTACAAGTACTATTATTTGATTGATCTCAAATGCCGGATTTTCTTCCACATCTGGTATAAGTTCGTTGGCGACCAAATTCATGTCCAAGTTAGGGTGTTTCTCCCTGGTATTATCGAAGAGACATGAGTGTAACTTACCGAATTTTGAAATTATCCACATGTTTAGTTTCACGTTGAAATGAGCTCGGAGTTCAAATTCACAATGCTCGGTTTTGTTTTTGTGTTTGCATACCATTTTCCACTTGTTTGGTTCACTGATCGTCACCTTGTACTCGCGTTTTTGGTGCTTACAGTGGTAATCTTTCACCGCTTTTTGCAAGCTTTTTTTGTTCTCAAATACCAAACCCAACCCAAGATTACCTATTCGATAATCATAGATCATATCCCTTGTTTGTACTCCATTTAGTAGACCTAATGAGTCTCCTTCTACTTCGGGATCTTTTGTGGAATAAAATGGGAGTACTCTGTGAAGTCTTTCTTGAGCCACTGCGGGAGGAACATCTTCCTCCTCAATTTCCTCCTCATCATCATCAGTATCAGTTGGTATGTAGTTCATTTCTTCATCCATGTCACTTTCTGAAGGGTAGTAATCTGAATCTGCTGATTGAACATTCTCGTCATCTTCAAACTGATCGAAATGGGGTTCGGCTGAACTGCTCGCCCCTGCGTGATTAGAAAAATGAGCATTGTAGTTGGCTTCCTCAAAGGTCTCAGAAGGGCCTCCTACATGCACAAATAAAAATTTCAAAAGAACCACGGGTTAAAACATGAAGACAAAATATGCATATATAAGAATAATAAAAAAGTCTAAAAAAATGTGCATTTGGCCCCAAAATTAATATTTACCTGCATGCATATCAGGAAATGGAAAAGCCCATGTAGAATTAGTCGCCAAATTTTCATTATGTTCAATTCTAACACCGTCATACGCATTCCCCGATGTTGAACATCCTAAAAAACAATCACAAAAAATAGTTATTAGAATTATGTACAAACAATAAATATTTTAGAAAATATGATGGCACAATGTACAGATAAAACAAACATTACCTGCTTGTGTATCGGCTATTTGGCTTATACCTATATTTAAATCTGGTAAGAAGGGTTGTGAATAAAATGATGGGAATTGGTTTGGCGTCGGCGTCACTTGTGTTAACAATGACGAAAAGGGATCCTGAGACTGTATCATTTGCTTCTCAATAAAAAGCTCCAATGTAGAAACTTCATTGATAGGATCCAAGAAAAACCACAAGTCTTCATCGTCTTTGATCTCCATTAAATTCTCCCTAATGGTACCCCCTTCTCTAGATGAATATTTAATAAAAACTTTCAACAAAAATTGATTCACATCAATTTTGGTTCTATCATATAACTTTCTCAACAAATTAACAAATTTGATCTTACGGTCTATTCTCAGGTTAGCGCTCGGACGTATACTACTATATCTCATTGAATTTGATTCTTCGATTACCTCACCATCCGAGAATATAATAAGTTTAACAGTACTCAGGATCGACATTTCTGCAAAATATCAATTGTTAAATTATAGTTCAAACCACAGAATACTACTAAATTATATCACAAACTATAAACAATAAAATCAATAACAAGACAAAATGAAATAATATACTTAGTAAAAATTAAGTTTAACTAAATACCAATATAACATTGAATTAAAAAAATTACCTATAAATTTTGCAAATTAAACTAAATCATATGAAAATTCTAAAACTACACAAAAAATACATGAACCTTGTCAATCAAAATTGAACCTAAAATGATATACTATATCATACTTTAAAATTAAACTAAAAGAAAAACACATTATTGAAATTCAGCTAAATTATATAAAAAATACTAAATTAAATTGTTTACTAACTAAAATTAGACTAATATCATAATTGCATTACATAAACTAAATTGTATAATTAAAATTTACCTTTTAAATATTTTGAAGAAGAAAAAACGATCACAAAATTTACTTGAAGATGTTGGAAGATAATGCTCAGTGTATCACAAACTAAATTTTGTGTATCACAAACCAATCTCGGCAGCGCTTTTGGCTAAGGCAGAAGCGTGGTTATATACTGAGTTGATAGCGCCTTAGTCAAAGGCGCTATCAGTCAATGTCAGAGGCTGATAGCGCCTTTGACCAAGGCGCTATCTGACACATGGTCAAAGGCGCTATCGTTTCCTTTTTGCAGCTTTTGTCAGATTGCGCCTTCGTCGAAGGCGCAATGTGGTATTTTCTGATACCCGGTCAAATTTGTGGTATTTTTTGAAATTTTTTTTAAAAATATAATATTTCTTTAATTTTTTCGCAAAATTGCGGCTGTGTGCTTTTATTTTGGGTGTTTTTGGTAAAATATTTTATTGGGAATTGTGTATTTTAATTAAAATGTGTTTAGTTTTATTTTGAAGAATTAGTATTTTAATAATTTTTTGTCAGAATGTGTTTGAATTAGCTATTTTGAAATAATATTTGAGTGTTTTTTTGGTGAAAATGTTTGGTTTTGTTTTCAGAGGTAACAAAAATAAATGTACAGTCAAATCATGTAAATTTTTATTTGAAAAAATTATTTTAATGATTAATTGATGATTGAAAAATATATATGTATTTATATATAAGGGTGTATCTATTATATAGTGTATACATAATATATATATATATATATTATATTTTACATAATATTATATATAATATCATATGAATAATATATTCTACATAATATAATATATATATATATGTACAAATAAAACTTATGTATATATAACATATATATTTTATGTATATAGACATATACATGAGTTTATAATAGTGGATAATATAGTATTGTTTATTGTAATATTCATGATAATATATATACATGTATAATATTATATATATATATATATATACACAAATATTCTAATAATGTAGAGAGAATGAGAGGGAGGAGAGAGAGAGTGGAGAAAGAGGGAGGGGAGAGAGAGAGAAAGGAGAGGGGGGAGAGAGAGAGAGACATCGCTGTCAGAGTGAGTTGAGGGAGAGAGGAAAAAAATTTGGATTTTTTTGACCAAATATTTGGCCAAACATGGGCCTATGTTTGGCCAAATAATTCACAACCAAACAAGTTTTGGGTTGGTTTTTGGTGAAAACCCCAGCCCAAACTAAAACCAAACACAACCTACATTTTTGGTGTGGTGTAAGTATAGGGCGGTGGCACTTTTATCTTCTAACTTTAATATTGGCTGGTGATAGTTCCAGAGCAAATCTCCTAATGCCAAAACAAAAAGGTTTTAATTGCCAAAATTACCCTTAAATTAAACTACTCCATGTTTTTTAAAAGAGAAAAAAGACCCATCTCCCTCATCCTCTAATTTTCTACACTCTACAATCTATACTCGTCCAGGTTGCGTAAATTTTATATTCCACAAAAAACAGTGACAATCATGGCTGAATCTCAAGATTTTCATTTTTTATGGGATTAAAGACACTTATGGCAACATGAATAATGAACACCAAGATAGGAAAAACCCATAAAATGTGAGGCAATCTGTGCTCGGAATCTCAAATTATCGATTCCGGTAAGAAAAAGGGTGGAGGAAAGGTTGGGCTTTGATAAAATATGATTTTAGTATCAAGTTTTTCACTTTTTCGATGGATAATCCTTTCTAAGTGGTTCAAACATTAGAATTTTGAAACAGACCCTCCTAAAGGCGATCTTAATTTGAGAGAGTGATTCTTCAGGGGGCAAACCATGATGATTTGAGTTTAAAGCAGCAACCTGCAGGATGTGACGAAGATTTGGAGATTTCCTCTGGTTTCTAGCCTTGATTCAAGGGTAATTTTGTCAATTAAAAGTCTTTTGCTCTGGCATTAGGAGATATGCCCTGGAATTATCACCAGCCTTTAATATTACACATTTAATCATAAAATTAAAATACCTCATTTTAATTTTAGTCTTCTTTTTTCACAATTAGTTTTTTTTTTGGGTACATTTACTCCTATTTGTCCAATTTATTTCGCATAATTAGCCTTACTAGTCAAATTGAAAAATTGAAAAAAAATCGGCCAAATTAATGGTCGAAATTCAGCATGTGCATCTCACAATTGAACACGCCATTTTTCAATTGAGAGACTTTTTCTTGAGTTTAACGATCCAATCTGTTAATTTTATACTTAAAGATTCAAGTTAATTTTGTAAATATTATCAAATAATTCCAACTGGGTTTTTTCGATTTAGCTAATATTAATTTAGAAGATCTAATATCAGTTGTAGATTCAGTGACGAAATTAATTATTGAATTTACAAGACAAAATTGTAATTTTACTTGAACCGTTCATTTTTCTTTATTAGGTCAGTAATTTTTATATTGGCAGAACCCATCTGAAAAAATAAGGAAAAGTAAAAATTACACGTAGACACCCCTGAGATATGATCGAATTACAGACAAGCCCCTCTTATCTTTCAAATTATGGCTACACTCCTTCTAACTTTGAAAAATTATACGAGGGGGGTAAAAATGGTCGGAATTTGCAAAAAGTCTGTTTGGCTCTCGCCGTTAAGTTAAAGAAAGGCAAGAAAATAAAATTGTTAAAAGTCAATTGTGATCCCATCTACATCTCAGAATTTGAAGTTAAATATGAATCATAGGATTAAAAGTCATCTAACCCCTGATCTAAACTAATCAAAAGGTCTAGTTCTATCAATTTTAAAAATAAAAATTATCTTCCATCCCCATTGCCCATCTCTAACCTTGATTTCCTACTCGATCAGCTACATCTGTCCCGCTGCCCGACGCCGGGAAGAAGAGCAACCATGAGCAATGTTTGAAGGGAGGTAATTTTCATGTGTGTTTTCTATAGGTGAAGGGTCACGTTTTGCGGAAAGGGATCACGTTTTAAACCTTTCTTAGTGAGATATCATCGAATTTACTAAGCTCCCCAATGAACAAGATGTCTTGAATTGGTCAGTCGTTCGTATAAAACCAGACAATGATATTCACATGATAAATTCTCAGTTGCTTCAGTTCTCACTGTTGGGTCCATTTTGGTCGTGGCACCCCTTCTTGGATTCATAAGTGTTTACATTTTCAATCAATGTTGAGGCGGCCTACACCTCACACTTATATAGGTGATCTCCTATTTAAGAGTATCCTACCATACTCCACTTCATTTTCATGACAGTATAGGAATCATTAAAAGTTCCAAACTTAGCCTTTGCTACATTTGTAGAATGCACTTCTTTATCCTAGGCAATGGATTTGGAGTTTAAACTCCTAAGTGACATACTGAATTTTCACAACTTAGTTGTCCCATTGAACCATGATCTTGGGGTCTCCAATCAACATGGTTGGGTTTCCGCTGTGTCCATTCTTAAATTGTAGATTTTAATCTCATTCCTCTTGATAGGCAGTATATTTGATCTCTAGGCAATCCTTTTGTCAAAGGATCTGCAATATTCTCCTTTGATTTCACATAATCAATGGAAATAATCTTGTTAGAGATCAACTGTTTAATGGTATTATGCCTACGACGAATATGTCTAGACTTACCATTATACATACTACTCTGAGCCCTCCCAATTGCCGACATACAGTCGCAATGAATCAAAATCGGAGGCACAGGTTTTTCCCAACAGGGAACATCTTCTAAGAAATTTCTTAGCCACTCAGCTTCTTCACCAGCTTTATCTAAAGCTATGAATTCTAATTCCATCGTGGAATGGGCTATGCAAGTTTGCTTAGAAGATTTCCACGACACTGCTCCTTCACCAACGGTAAATACATATCCACTTGTGGACTTAGAGTCGTTTGTGTCTAATATCCAATTAGCATCGATGTATTCCTCTATTACAGCTGGATATCTTGAGTAGTGTAATCCTTAATCTTTAGTATACTTTAAATAATTAAAAACTCTAGTTAAAGCATTCCAATGCTCTACACTAGGATTGCTCGTGAACCTACTCAACTTGCTCATATAAACTGCTTCATCAGGGCGAGTACAATTCATGATATACATCAAACTCCCAATGACCCTAGCATATTCTAATTGCGATACGGGTTTGTTAGGAAATTCATTGTTAGATGTTTTGATGATGACAAGATAGGATTTCATGTTAGACCCCAAAAGAATGTAAATTTATACTTTCATAGAATATCTGTATAAGCGTTTTGAAAGTGTATTAGTTTGTTAGGCTTGTAATCTTTATCTTTGTAGATTTTAGACTAAGTATTTAATACCAAGTCACTGATAGAATTCTGAGTGAGTCTATCAAGGATGAAGTTGAAGATCAGCGTCTGAAGTCAAGTGAAGATGAAGATTTGTCTTAAGCGTCTGTCAAACGCTTAAGAGTCTATTTCAGGAGTTATGAATCAAGCGTTCGAGAGAATGTTCTTAGCGCCTAGCTAACGCTAAAGGATTGTTCCAGGAGTGTGAACCGAGAGCTCAGATACTTAAGCGTTCATCGAAAAGATTCACCTGAAATACATCCTCAAGTCATCTAATCCTCAACGGTCATTTATTTCCAGCGGAAAATAAATCCAAGTGCATTAAATGCGATTTGACTTGTGGACAAGCCACCTTTTGACTAGACTGTCAGCTTTTCAGAGTTCAAGTCTGCTCCTGTCAAATCAAATTCAGTAGAAATTAAGGAATGTCAGAAAAGGGACTATTTGCGCTCAATTGTGTCCAACGGACAAATCCCAAGAAACCCTATAAATAGTACCCTTCAGCGAACAACCTTTATCAAGTGTGAGACGATGAGAGCAGAAATGTGCGAAAAGCCTAGCCAAGGTAACTTTGTTGTTTAAAGAAATTTGAGAGAATGAGTAAACGTTCCCAATCACTCCATAGTTCCTAATTGGAATCCGAACCAATAAACTAATTCACCTCCCGACTTCTTAAGTTGGTGATCAATTTACAAGCATTAAACACTCAACCAAGCAGACTATCTCAAACCCTTTGCTGTAAGCAGACTCATGTTCTGGAGGATGTTTGAGAAGATGAAGAAGAACTCTTTCCAAGAACTTGAAGCTCCAATATCCTTTAAAGCTTCTCAAATACATTCCAAGACACAGTCAGAATATCCACAGATATCCTCTTCAAACGAAACTTCTTTAAATGAAGATAGCCCAAACTCCTGAGATATCCCAAGTTGTTTGATACTTCCTAACAAGTACCCTTCAGCAACAGAACAAAGAGCCAAAACTGTTGAAATAATTTGAGAGAAAAAACTTCCAATCCATAGCCAACAAGAAAGTTAATTCCTTAACTTGTTGATCTTTCAAGCTCCAATATCTGCTTCTTAGTCACCCGATATCTCAAACCTCTTTAAAGAGAAAGTTTGAACTTCCCAACATTGACTTCAACATCTTTCATCTGAGTGAGAAAGTTTGTTTACTTCTACAAGCAATATTTTTGAGTGAGAGAAGCTTGTTGAAGAAGGTCTTTATTGGAGCTGAAGTCTGTGTGATCAAGGAGCTCAAGGCCATCTTGGAGAAGATCTTTATTGGAGCTGAAATCTGTGTGATCAAGGAGCTCGAGATCGTCTTTCCAGAAGTAGAGGATTGAAAGTGGCTTGTAGCAGAAATCTGTGTGACCAAGGAGCTCAAGTCATCCATATCCATATCTTCCCTGTTTCCTATTTTGTAGAAGTCTCTGTGTGACTCTTCGAGAATCAATTTAGTGGATTGCCACCGAGTGTTCGAGGAGAAGAAGGACGTAGCTGGGATTACACCATCCAGTGAACCTTACAAAATATTGTGTCATTTACTTTTTAGTCAATTCTTTTATCTATCATATCATTACATAAACTGATTAAGTAAAACACAATCAAACGCTAAGCAACTAAGAAACTTCTTGTGACGCTAAAGCTTTCAAAGAGAAGACTCCAAAAATTATTCCGCTGTGCTAACACTGATTAAATAACTGAACGCTTAAACCTACTTGGTTAAAGTATTCAAATCTTGAAGTCTAAGTTAACTTTAAAAAAAAACAGTCTTCATTAGACGCTTCGCCAAAGCGCCTACATTTTTAAGTGAACGCTTAAGTCAAGCGTTAGACACTTCAAGTATCTACTATTTCAAGCGTCCAAAAACCATTTTAATACGAAATCTTTTGAAGTCGAAAAAGACTTCAGGGTCTATTCAACCCCCCCTTTATAGACCTTTTCGTATGCCTCTTGGGACCAACAGGGTTCGCCATGGTTCTTGCGTAGATGAACTCTCAAGTTCACTGGCGTCTTGACTGGTGCGCTATCGCTCGGAAGGAACCTTTCCAAAACCGTCTTAACGTAATGAGATTGCGATAAGACTAGTCCTTCAGAAATCCTCAGGATTTTAATCCCTAAGATGACGTATGCAAGTCCCATATCCTTCATGTCAAAGTTCTTCTTTAACATTCCTTTAGTATTCATGATGATTTCATGATTACTACCCATTATCAACATGTCGTCTAAATATAGACACACTATGACGTATATGTTATGTGTTTGTCTAACATACACGCATTTATCACACTCGTTGATCTTGAAACCATTTGATAACATCGTGCTATCAAATTTTTCATGCCACTGCTTTGGCGCTTGTTTAAGTCCGTATAGCGACTTTACAAGTTTACACACTTTCTTCTCCTTTCCAGGAGCAACATACCCCTCGGGTTGTTCCATGTATATTTCTTCATTTAATTCTCCGTTCAGAAATGCATTCTTAACATCTATTTGATGTATCTCAAGGTTATGCAACGCGGCCATAGCGATGAATAATCTTATGGATGTTATTCTCGTTACCGAAGAATAAGTATCGAAGAAATCATAACCTTCCATTTGTCGGTATCCTTTGACTACCAAACGGGCCTTATACTTATCAATAGTTCCATCAGTCTTGTATTTTCTTTTCAGAATCCATTTACAGCTTAAAGGCTTACTTCCCTTTGGAAGATCAACCAACTCCCAGGTATGGTTGTGCAAAATAGACTCGATTTCACTATTGATAGCTTCTTTCTAGAGTTGAGCATCTGGACCGGACATAACTTTCTTAATCGTTCTTGGCTCCCCTTCTAATGTATATGATACAAAATTGGGACCAAATGATTTTGGAACTCTTGCCTTTTTGCTATGACGTGGTTCTTCGTCCCCGGGATTAGAACTACTTGTAGACTCATCCAATGTTCTTTTAAGAGGAACTTGATCGATTCCTTCCTTACTTGGAAAGACATCCTCGGAAAACAACGTATTTCTAGATTTCATGATAGTACCCTCATGAATCTTAGATATTTCTGATTTATGTACCAGAAATCGATAGGCTCTACTATTAAGTGCATAACCTATGAATATACAATCAATAGTCTTAGGTCACATCTTAACTTGTTTGGGTTTGGGTATTTCTACCTTAGCCAAACACCCCCACACTTTGAGGTACTTGTAAGAAGACTTTTGACATTCCTACTTTTGTAGGGAATCTTGTCAAGGATATAAGTAGCGGAGAGGATCGTCTTCCCCCATAAATTCTGTGGTAATCCAGAATTTAACAACATTGCATTCATCATTTCTTTGAGAGAGCGATTCTTGCATTCGGCAATGCCATTTGATTGAGGTGAGTATAGTGTCGTCGTTTGATGAATAATTCCAGAGTTGGTACAAAATTCATCAAAAGGCACTCCGTATTCTCCACCTCTACCACTCGGATAGCTTTTATCCTTTTTCCAAGTTGATTTTCAACTTCCGTTTTGTAATGTGTAAACACTCCAAGCACTTCATCTTTACTTCTTAGTAAATACACATAACAATACTTTGTGCAAATCATCAATGAATGTAATGAAATACTTTTTCTCACTTCTAGTTTGCACAAACTTCAAATCACAGATGTCACTGTGAATAAGTTCCAGAGGTGCGGTGTTTCTTTCCACTGAAGGAAACGGTTTTTTGACTAGTTTTGCCTCAACACAAATTTCACATTTATGTTCATTTTCAACTTTAAAAGTTGGTAATAAATTCAGACCAATCTTCGAATAGTATTATAATTTACATGTCCTAGTCTAACATGCCACAAATTAGAATACTCAAGCAAATAAACAGAATTCTCAATACTTTTATTGCTTTCATTTTCAATTACAACAGAGCGGATTACATTCATCTTGAAAAGGCTCTGCTCAAGGTAACCTTTTCCTACGTAAAATTCTCTCTTTGTCAAAGAAATCTATCAGCCTCGAAGACTATCTTAAACCCATTCTTGACTAAAGCCGAACCGGATACCAAATTCTTGCGAATCTCCGGAACATGCAGAACTTCGGTCAATGTCACTCTTTTCCTGAAGTCATCTTCAACACAACTTTCCCCATTCCAACCACTGGTGACGTGGTTGAGTTTCCCATAAACAATCTCCGTCCACCAGTTGGGGAACAGGATGACAAAGCATCTCTGTCGAAACAGATGTGGCGAGTAGCCCCAGTATCTATGAACCACTCCCTCGGGTTGTCCACCAGATTGGCTTCGAACACGACTGCAGTGAGATCAAGATCAGTCAGATCGATCGGCACCTGGTGGTCAGACAGATCGTCGATCATCTCATTGATGCCCTGGACATCATCTTCAGCCAAGTGCACCTGGTTCTGCACTTGATTCTTGCCTTTGTTCTAATTCTTACCAGAACCTTGCCCTTAAGACTTATTTTTCTTGGACTCTTTGCAGTCTCTAAGCCCAGTGACCAGGTTGGCCACAGTTGTAACAGCCGTCTCCCTGTTTCTGTTAGGTATATGCCCTAGATGCCAATGAGGACAAATAGTTAGATTAGGGTATCATATTATGTTGTACAAACTATTGAAAAGAAATTAATAAAGGCATTTATATTTTGTTCATATAAATCTTTACGGCATCTAAATAAGTATTGAACATATAGTCCATGTGAATAAAGATTTGACTCTTTGCCCTTTATGGAATAAAGACGTGGCATGGGAAGAGTCTTACACCTTATCACTTAAAAGGGTTCGCAAGTCAAAGAATCTTGATTGGGCATTAAGATTCGACTTGTATGACACATGCTCTGACGATGAGTGCCAGTCGAACACTATAGGGATAGTGGGAGCAAGTATCATAGATATGTCAATGGAATTGACATACTCGAACACGGTTCGTAGTAATCCGATCACATGGGTATTTACTCAGTGACTGTCAATGATTGGATTACTTATCATAATAGTATGCGTGAGCCTTAGACCTGAGGGTTCATGATCAATGTGCTTGTATTATTGGATCTGTTACCAGAGTAGTTAGGCCCATATCACCTGTCGGTGGGGTCGACCTCGAAGTGCGATATCAATGAGACAAGTAGCAATTGATCAGTGATCGCCAAGATGGGATTCACTGTCTCGATAGTAAACGAGAAAGTATCCTGTGCGATTATAGGCTAATGAAATTATAAGTCTTTGGTCAAAGCATAAACAACTAACTCGTGTGGGACATTGAGGGTAGTTTAGTAATTTCATTATGCTATAATCTAATGCACAGTATCAAGTTTAGTGAGTTTGACATTTTCCATGACTCTCACTTGATCGGGATACGTCAGTGAAGGGCTTATACTCATACGACATTTATGATCAAGAGGTTCGTAAAATGATTCATTCATTTCGTACTCAATTGGGTTACGATGTGAGTCCACGGGTCTGGCTAAGTGACACTCGCATCCTTAGGTAATTCCTCCCTTTGCCAATTGAGACGAACCTAAAGAGTCGGGCTATAAGAAACGAGCAGGATGTATCTTTTTGTGTAAATCTTTTAGAAAGAATTAAATGGACTGATTGATTTAATTAGATTTAATTAATTAATTAAATAATTAATTTAATTAGATTAGATTAAATATTTAATTAGTATATTAATTAATTGGAATTAATTAATAGTATATATTATATTTAAATTAGATTTAAATTTAAATATATACAGATGGGCTAGAAATTGCACAAGCAAATTAAAAGCCCACCCAGTCCAAAAGAAAGCCCTAAGGGGCGGCCACTCTAGGGTTTTTTGGAGTAGCCTCCAACTTGTTCCACAAGCTAGTTGAGTTTAAATAGGACTCCTATAGTGGAACAAAACCCTAAGTCACAAGGTAACTAATTTGATTACACAACACAAAAGGAAAAAGAACTCTCTCCTCTCTAGCCGTCCACTCTAGCAAGAAAAGGAGGAGTTTCGGGATCTTTGGAAGGCTCGTTTCGCGTGAAGATTTAGAGACAGGAGCCCTTGAAGGATTGTTGTTCTGCAGAATCAATAAACGAATCAAAAGGGTATGTTTATTTATTCTAATTTTCGCGAAACCCATGGAAAAATCATCAGATCTATTTTTTTGATCTACCGGTAGAAATCCTCGAATCTTCCACTGCAATTCTCTGTTTTTCTGTACGGGATTCCTAACAGTGGTATCAGAGCCGACTTAAACGGATCTGATGATTTTTGCGTTTAAGATTATGTTGGTTAAAATTTGATTTTTATAAAATTTGATTTTATGTATTTAATATTCGATGTTAAATCTGAAATATTTTGAAAAATATTTATCGCCTTGGAATCGTCGCATGATTACATGTTTTTCATCATTGGCAACGGCAAATCGGGGTGGCCCCACCCCATTCATGTAATTAGAAAAAAAAAAAAAGGGGGGGAGGTAGGGTGGCGGCGCAATCAGCGGCGGAACTAGGGCGGCACCAGCCGCCCTAGTCGTGCTGGGTTCTGTTGGGCCGAAGCCCAACACGCGTGCGCTAGGCCTGGCCCAGTGTATTAATATATATATATATTTATATATTTTATATTTAAATATATATATATATATATAAATTAATAAATATTAGGGTTTGACCCTAATAGACAAATTCGACCCGTGATTTGTCAAAACCCTTTTTCCGTAAAAATGTTTTTCTTAAAATTAAATTGGATTTAATTAAGTTAAATTGGATTTGACCTTAATATTAAATTGGATTTAATAAAATCATAAATTAAATTGGATTTTATTTATGATTTGCGACGATTAAATAAATAAGATTTATTTTAGGTTGATTATATTTTTCCAAAATAAATAAGGAATAAGTGTGACTTATTTCCTAAGTAATAAATTGGATTTATTTCCCTTTTATAATTGAAATCAAAATTCATCTCTTCTAATTAAATTAGATTTAATCGGTTTTTGAATTTCTTTTCGATTTTAAACTTAAAACCAACATAAACTTAAATAGTTTACTTACATGCTTTGATGTATGTTGTGGTGGATGCTTCCATGGACTTAGGGTTTTACCGCTTTGGTATTATCTGGGTTGTATTGGGCAATTGCCCCCCAGTTTGTACTTTTAATTTTGGTAGTATAATGTATAGGGTGCCTTTTGAGTTGTGTAAAATAGAGGTAGGACCTTTTCCAGCTTGGAGCCCGAAGATCTATTAGAAATTAGATTGATAATAGACCCCTATCCCCCTGATTGATCTATTGACTTAGATCAATCTAGAATGTCCATGGAAATGCATGTTGTTAGAATAACTAGGTTTTTCTATGCATGCATGATTATAATCCATATATGCGCGTAATAAATTAATGTGCAAAGTGAGACCTTATTTTTCAAAAAATTCTCCCACTTTAAATACTAAGCAAGTAAGGGATATTGGATATCCTGGCTCTCCATCAAACTTGGAAAAGATGGGATTATGAGTTATGCATGGCATCGTCCCGACTAATGGGGGTTATGCATTAATTCATAATCCATATCTCTTCAAGTGCATTTGATGCCATCGGTCGAAGCAAATCTTATCCCATATCACCGTTACAGGTTGCAAGATAAGATTCAACTGTTAGATCGATAGGAGTTGATGGGAAAGTACTTAGATGGATCACCACCAATATTTCGTTACAGGCTAAGGTTGAGTGATCCATGAGCCAAAGGCAGATTGAATCATCAGTAGGACTGGTTGACATGGCATGTCACTTCAAAAGTTCCAATGAGCCATACATCGTTACAGATTGCAACTCATTGAAATTTTTGAAGAACTCAATCACTCACTATGAAATCTTTCCAACGAGATTTCCGTTCATTGCAGTGGAAGTGCAATGGTTCGAAAAATGTAGTGGGAGCCAAGTCAAAAATTAAAGTCCTAATTTTTACTTGGGTACAACATAATTATCTAATTGAATCTTGGTTATTTTCTGCAGTTATATTATCTCTCTCAGAATGATTAATAACTCGTTGTTAAAAATGCTTGAGAAAAATGTCCTCACTGGACCAAACTACAGTGACTGGGTCAAGAAGCTAAGGGCTGGTCTCAGAAAGAAATCACTTGAGCATATTTTAGAACAAGATGGTCCAACTTTCCCTGGGGCTGAAAATGGAACATCTGTTCTTAAAATCAACAAGAAATGAAATTCTGATGCTCAAAAGGTCACCAGTTACATGTTGAAGTCAATGAGCAAGGAATTGAGATATATTCATTTGGATATAGAGAATCCCAAATCCGCCATGCTTCATTTGGAGGAAATGTTCGGGGAGCATGAAAAATCAATTCGATATTATTTATCGAAGGAACTTTTCCAAGCAAGAATGGGAGAAAGTGATGAAGTAGCAAGTCATGTTATGAACATGATATCCATGATTGGAAGACTCCAGACTCTGGGAAGTTTCATGGATTTTCATCTACAAGTAAACCTTATTCTTCAATCTCTTCCCAAGTCTTTTTCTGCTTTTGTCACTGACTTTGAAGTTGATGACCTGGGAGGTTCCTTAATGGATCTTAAAGACAGACTTGTTTACATACAGGCTCTCATGAGAAGGGAATTGGAAGATGATTTACCTCTAAATGGATTGCTCGGCATTACTTCTGATAACCATAGAAGGGGAAAGAAGCGCCCAAGGATTGCATACATGTATTCACTGCCAAGAGGTGGACAACTGGAAAAATGACTGCCTTAAGCTGAAAGGAAAGATTACTTCAGGTATGGAACATAATGTTTTAGAAACAAATTGTTCTATTACCATATTTTCAACTTCCTGGATTCTAGACTCTGGGGCTAGTGCTCACATATGTGTTATGAACCAGGAGCTGGAAAGAAGTAAGAAGCTGGAGCATGGTGAAGTGATGATCAATGTTGGCAGCGGTCATAGTGTAGCAGCCTCACACATTGGCACCACTTCCCTTAGTTTATCATCTGGACATTTATTATATTTGGACAATTGCCTTGTTTTGCCCAACGGGCTTAAGAATATTGTTTCAATTCCTGTTTTAGTCAAGAAAGGTTATTTATTTTCCTTTATGAACAATTCTTGTGACATTTATTTTAGAAATGAATGTGTTGGCAATGCGTCTTTAATAAATGGTTTATATTATATTAATGTCCAAAATGATTGTAATGTTAACGCTGTAACAAGAAAACGCACAAGGTATGGTACAAACTTGAGACAGCTTTGGCACTTAAGACTAGGTCATGTCGGGGACCAAAGACTACACGAGTTAGAAAAGGATAGAGTCATAGACTCATTGGGATCAGATCCCTATCCCACTTGTGAGTCTTGTATCCAAGGCAAAATGACCAAGTCCCCCTTCACAGGGAATTTTGAAAGAGCCACAAAAGTCTTAGGTCTAGTTCATACTGATGTGTGCGGACCATTTGGAAATATGGCCCGCGGTCGTTTTCAGTACTTCATCACATTTACCGATGACCATTCTAGGTATGGCTACGTGTATTTAATGAAGTACAAGTTTGAATCATTGGAGAAATTCATTGAATTCAAGACTTTAGTCGAAAACCAAACTGGGCATCATATAAGGACACTTCGATCTGACCGCGGTGGCGAATATATGAGTGCAGAGTTTGACCAGTTCCTTCGAGAACATGGCATATTGTTACAGCTTACTCCTCCAGCAACTCCACAATTAAATGGCGTAGCAGAACGAAGGAATCGAACACTGTTGGACATGGTTCGATCCATGCTCAGCTACACAGATTTGCCTATTTCATTGTGGGGGCACGCACTGCTTACAACAACTCATATTTTGAATAGATGTCCCTCCAAATCTGTTCCTGGAACACCATATCAGATATGGCGTGGAAGGAAGCCTAATCTGAAACACATAAGAATATGGGGTTGCCCAGCTTACGTGAAAAAGACCAAGGCAGAGAAATTGGAGGCTAGGTCCATGAAAGGACGATTCGTTGGATATCCCGAGGATTCTATGGGATACTTTTTCTACCTTCCCGATGATCAAAGGATCATTGTTGCCTTACAGGCAATCTTTCTCGAAGAAGCATTCATTCGAGCAGGAAGAGCTGGTAGAAGTATTGTTCTACAAGAGCAAAATGAATCCGCTGTGGAAGACACTGTTCAAGAGATCCAACCCGACCTAAAAATGACACAACCATCAGTGCGCAGGTCTACTAGAGTATCTCAACCGCCTGCGAGATATGGTTCTCTGCTACAAGGAGAGCATAATTTGCATGCAGTAGCAGAAGGAAACCATGGAGACGATCCCTCTATTTATGACCAGGCAATGATGGATATGGATTCTGTGAAATGGCATGAAGCTATGAAAGTGGAAATAGATTCGATGTATTCGAACCAAGTCTGGAATCTAGTAGATCCTCCCAAAGGTATTATACCTATTGGATGCAAATGGATCTATAAGAGAAAGATAGGTCTGGATGGCAAGGTGGATACCTATAAGGCCAGGCTAGTGGCGAAAGGGTATAGTCAGAAGGAGAGCATTGACTATGAGGAAACCTTTTCACCAGTAGCTATGATCAAATCCATTAGAATTCTACTTTCAATAGCTGCATATCTGGATTATGAAATCTGGCAAATGGATGTGAAAACCACCTTCCTAAATGGATTCCTCGAGGAGGATATCTATATGGAGCAGCCCAAAAGTTTCATATCCGATACCAATTCTCATAAGGTCTGCAAGTTAAATAGGTCCATTTATGGACTAAAGCAGGCCTCTCCCAGTTGGAACCTTCGTTTTGATGAAAAAGTACGAAACAACGGCTTTATCAAAAACGAGGATGAACCATGTGTCTATGAAAAGGTCAATGAGAGCAAGATATCATTCTTGGTACTATACGTGGACGACATTCTACTTATAGGGAATGATACAGGTTTGCTAACTTCGGTTAAGACATGGCTTTCAAGCACATTCTCCATAAAAGACTTAGGAGAAGCCACCTATGTCCTAAGAATTCGAATCTACAGGGATAGATCGAATAAGACAATAGGTCTCTCCCAAGCCCTCTATTTAGAAAAGGTCCTAAAGCGATTTGGGATGGAAAATTCTAAAAGAGGTCTTTTGCCCATGAGACATGGAATTCATCTCTCCAAAAAGATGAGTCCTCAAAGTGAGGAAGATCGAAGAGAAATGAGTACCATCCCCTACGCCTCAGTAGTGGGAAATCTTATGTACGCAATGTTATGCACGAGACCAGATCTTGCATACGCTGTGAGCGTGGTAAGTAGGTTTCAAGCTAACCCAGGCAATGAACATTGGATGGCCGTGAAATCAATCTTAAAGTACTTGAGAAGAACTAAAGATATAATCCTCACATATGGCAATGGAGAATTGAAAGTGAATGGTTATACTGATTCAGATTTCCAATCTGACATTGATGACCGAAAATCCACTTTTGGGTTCATATTCACTTTAAACGGTGGAGCAGTGTCTTAGAAAAATTCCAAGCAAAGCACAACTGCCTATTCGACCACCGAAGCTGAATATGTGGCAGCCTCGGAGGCGGCCAAGGAGGCTGTTTGGATAAAGAAGTTCATTACTGAACATCAAGTTGTTCCTAGCATGGAGCTTCCTTTGCCACTATGGTGTGACAATAACGGAGCCATCGCGCAAGCAAAGGAACCAAGGTCTCACAACAAATCCAAACACATAGAGAGGAGATATCACATAATTTGAGAAATCGTTGGAAGAGGCGACATCGCCGTGCAGAAAATAGCCTCAGCGGATAACGTAGCTGACCCACTCACTAAGCCATTAGCGCAGACGGTGCTAGAGCAACATCTTAAAAAGATGGGTATAAGATACCAAAGCGATTGGCATTAAGTGCAAGTGGAAGATTGTTAGGTATATGCCCTAGATGCCAATGAGGACAAATAGTTAGATTATGGTATCTTTTTATGTTGTACAAACTATTGAAAAGAAAGTAATAAAGGCATTTATACTTTGTTCATATAAATCTTTACGGCATCCAAATAAGTATTAAACATATAGTCCATGTGAATTAAGGTTTGACTCTTTGCCCTTTATGGAATAAAGACGTGGCATGGGAAGAGTCTTACACCTTATCACTTAAAAGGGTTCGCAAGCCAAAGAATCTTGATTGGGCATTAAGATTCGACTTGTATGATACATGCTCTGACGATGAGTGCCAGTCGAACACTATAGGGATAGTGGGAGCAAGTGTCATAGATATGTCAATGAAATTGACATATTCGAACACGGCTCGTAGTAATCCGATCACATGGGTATTTACTCAGTGACTGTCAATGATTGGATTACTTATCATAATAGTATGCGTGAGCCTTAAACCTGAGGGTTCATGATCAATGTGCTTGTATTATTGGATCTGTTACCAGAGTACTTAAGTCCATATCACCTGTCGGTGGGGTCGACCTTGAAGTGCGATATCAATGAGACAAGTAGCAATTGATCAGTGATCGCCAAGATGGGATTCACTGTCTCGATAGTAAACGAGAAAGTATCCTGTGCGATTATAGGCTAATGAAATTATAAGTCTTTGGCCAAAGCATAAACAACTAACTCGTGTGGGACATTGAGGGTAGTTTAGTAATTTCATTATGCTATAATCTAATGCACAGTATCAAGTTTAGTGAGTTTGACAGTTTCCATGACTCTCACTTGATCGGGATACGTCAGTGAAGGGCTTATACTCATACGACATTTATGATCAAGAGGTTCGTAAAATGATTCATTCTTTTCGTACTCAATTGGGTTACGATGTGAGTCCACGGGTCTGGCTAAGTGACACTCGCATCCTTAGGTAATTCCTTCCTTTGCCAATTGAGACGAACCTAAAGAGTCGGGCTATAAGAAACGAGCGGGATGTATCTTTTTGTGTAAATCTTTTAGAAATAATTAAATGGACTGATTGATTTAATTAGATTTAATTAATTAATTTAATTAGATTAGATTAAATTATTTAATTAGTATATTAATTAATTGGAATTAATTAATAGTATATATTATATTTAAATTGGATTTAAATTTAAATATATACAGATGAGCTAGAAATTGCACAAGCAAATTAAAAGCCCACCCAGTCCAAAAGAAAGCCCTAAGGGACGACCACTCTAGGGTTTCTTGGAGTAGCCTCCAACTTGTTCCACAAGCTAGTTGAGTTTAAATAGGACTCCTATAGTGGAACAAAACCCTAAGTGACAAGGTAACTAATCTGATTACACAACACAAAAGGAAAAGAACTCTCTCCCCTCTCTCCTCTCTAGCCGTCCACTCTAGCAAGAAAAGGAGGAGTTTCGGGATTTTTGGAAGGCTCGTTTTGCGTGAAGCTTTAGAGACAGGAGCCCTTGGAGGATTGCTGTTCTGCAGAATCAATAAACGAATCAAAAGGGTATGTTTATTTATTCTAATTTTCGCGAAACCCATGGAAAAATCATCAGATTTATTTTTGTGATCTACCGGTAGAAATCCTCGAATCTTCCACTGCAATTCTCTGTTTTTCTGTACGGGATTTCTAACAGTTTCAACTTTCTTTTATTTTTCTAGGAGTTCTCTTTGGACTTTCTTTGAAACTTTCTTTTCCGGTTTGAGCTTTCCGGAACCTCTGCATGTTAGCCATCGCCTGCACAGGAGGCCTCTTGTCAGAAACCCGGTTGTCTTCCTCAATTCTGAGTCGGACGACCAAGTCTTCTAGACTCATCTCCTTTCGTTTGTGCTTCAAGTAATTCTTGAAATCTCTCCAAGACGGCGAGAACTTCTCAATGATAGAAGCTACTTGGAAAGATTCACTCAAAGCCATGTCCTCAGCATGAACTTCATGAATAATTATCTGAAGCTCCTGGACTTGGTTTGTCACGAACTTAGTGTCCACCATCTTGAAGTCTAAGAACTTTGTGACCACGAACTTCTTTAGTCCTGCATCCTCAGTTCTATACTTCTTGTCCAATGCCTCCCAGAGGCCTTTAGCGGTCTTAACCGACAAATAGACACTGTAGAGTGAATCGTTAACCCGCTTAATATGTAACTCCTACAAAGAAAATCACGATTATGCCAGGTATCAGAAGCCACCCTCAGTTGGTTGTCGGTTAAGTCCTCGGGGACATAAGGAGCATCCTCCCTTAAGAACTTCGCTAGGTTCAGAGTTGTGAGGTAGAACAACATCTTCTGTTGCCACCTTTTGATGTCCGCCCCGCTGAACTTCGACGGCCTTTCAGCCTAAGCCGGTATAACTGGATCAACCATTGGAACAAATGGAGGGACTGGAGCAGAGCTAGAACAGGAACCAGGGCCTAGCCCTGAACCAAAACCTAGCCCGGCACCCCACTAGAGCTAACGCCAAAACCGGAGCCAGGACCCAGCCCTGATCCGGAACCAAAACCAGAACCTCCACCGGAGCCGGAGCCAATACCGAGACCAAGATTAGCACCTGGTCCAAGACCAAAGTCAAGAGTAGCACCATCACCATCTCTCACATTAGCCATTTGAATAAGTGATAGCTTTTGAACAACAAAAAAAACTTAGCGTTAAGCTTGTTGGATCAAAACTTCACAAACGTATCAAATAGCTAATATCAAAGAGGATTATATCGAGGCGAGAGAGAACTCTCTATCCTTAACGCTAAATTTCCCCGCCTAGGCGGTGCGGATTTATGCAACAAACGTCCCAAGATACAACGATATACGTTTTAAAATCGTGACGACTTTGAATTTAGAACCACCAAACTTTAGGCAACTTAGAACTCTTGAGAGAGAATTTTTTGAGAGTTAGAGAAGAGAGAAAACAGATTGCTTTGGTGTGTCTAACAATGCTGCTGGAGGGGCCTTTATATAGGCTTAAAAAATCCCGAGAATTCAATAGCAGAATGAAACTACAGCCAACGTTCGAACGTTGACACCCCAACGTTCAAACGTTGGGTCAAAACGTGTTCTGCTACTTAAAGCAGCAAAAAACGCTTAAACGTTTCGAATTTTCTTCTAGAAGGTGTCAACGTTCGAACGTTAAGAACCCAACGTTCGAACGTTAGACCTTCTAGAAGGCTATCTTGAAAAAACGTGGTCAACGTTTGATCAATTTCCATTTAGCGGTTCGAATTTTTCCAACTATTGGATAAATAATTAATGGATCAGATTTTGTGAAATTAATTTTCTCCAAAAAATTAATATATTGCAAGCCCAAGCCCATGCCCAAGCCCCGGACACGGGCGGACGGACAGCAGCGGCGGAGCGCACGTGTGGTTGACCGGACCATAGCTAGGTCCTTTCCCCTCACAAAGCCCACAAAAATCTTATGACCCAAAGGGTCAACCCTTAGTTTCAAGGCAATGGTTTATAAACCATTCCAAACTTTGATCAATATCCTATGTGGGATAACCCACTTCAAACACCCAACTTTAGCACTTAATTTTTCATTCATTTTTAATCCGATTTGAGAAATTCGAAATGCTAAACTCATCTCCTCGGAACGTAGATTAATATTATCCAGTAATATTTCGTATCTCGAATACTTTCGGTGTTCGAATTTCGTATGCAAAAGTCGTGTCCAACACACTTTTCATAACACAACTATCCAACAATTTCTCTTTCCTATGAATTTTTTTAGATTTTTTTTAATGATAAGTAATATTATCATTATGTATTGTGATCTCCATCACAATTTTTTGGCATTGAGAAAGTGAAACGACATTCCTTAAAAAAAATGTCTTAATCAAGTCATTACATTCAATTTTATTTAAAATTCTTATTCTATTGACTCAATTAAATTATACATTCTTTCAAGAGGAAGAAAAATAAGGGAAATAAAAACAAAGAAAAATGCTATATACGCCCTTTTTCAACAGATAATTGATATGGTAAGATATCTATTTATTATGGTAAACATAAATTATGGAAATCAAATCAAATCAAATGCATTGATTGTATTCAATTCTTACCAAAATTAAAAGAAATGAAAAATCGTAGCATCAGTACTCGAACAAAAATGTATAGCTCAATTTGATATCTTATATTACAATCCTTCTCTACTCTTTTTGTTTTCCTAATTTGATGTCTGAATCCATTCATTACCATTCTTTTTGTTTTATATCATGGATTGGATTCAGCTAAATCAGATGTGAGTAGAGTTTAATTACCTTTATAAATTAATGTTAATAAACGAGCAATAAAAGTTGGAGGAAAAGCAATGTAATGCCGTGAACGTGACATGTAAGTTGCTTGATTAAGAAGGAGAACAAGGACAATTAACTTAGTTTTGAACATCTTTTTCTTATTTAAAGCACTTCACTAATGAATGGATGTTTGTCGTCTAACTAAGGAAATTATGATTAACGATATCATATCCTTTCTACTTTGATATATGAACGTTAATGACACTACAATTCATTACTAGTAATATAAGATTGAGGCGGCTAAATTTTGCACCATAAGTCTTTTAGGTTTTTTCCGTGATTTTTCTGTTGAATATCCTAGATTTGCAAAAGAATAGACGACAGAAGATGCAGTGATGGTTTCCCGCATTGAAGACCCTCAAGTTAAAAACTATATATAGTAACGAGCATATCAAATATCAAAGAATGTTATACCTAAAAAAGAATTTTAAGTTTCAAAGGAGCTCAGCATAATAATCGTGATTGTTTCAAAACTCGTAACTCCAGAAACTCCTTAAAATGATAGGATAAATAGAAACTGTGAATTGAGATTAATATTACCTTTTTTTAGGAGAACAACAGTCATTTTATTTCATTCAATTAAAAGTTTACAAAGTCAAAAATAATACAATTTAAACGGTCTCTAATGATATAATAATAACAATTGAAGTACTGAATATCAAGAATCTTCAAGATCATAAATTTGAAGAACTAATATACGAGCACAAGAAAACTTTTGTGCAAAAGACCACACTCTTATTCAAGAGAGACAAAACTCTCATTCGAGAGAGAAAGCAAACTCTCATACGAGAGAGAAAATAAAATACTAAACAAAATATATAAAATTTAATGTATCATCCATCTTCATTTCGTCAGATCCATCTCCGTCTCGTTAAATCTATCTCCATCTCATCATATTTGAAGTTGGGATACACGACTTGAAGGAAAATTCTCTAACCCACCTTGCCGAAAATGGTATGAAATCAGTAGTGATGGAGGCGATTGCTTCACCAAGTCATTTTCGACAAAGAAGAAGATAAAAAAAGATGGTTAGGATTTGGATGAGAGAGAGAGATGGGAGGAGGGTGACGGCTAGGTAAGCTCTTGACACAGAAGATACTTTAAGAGGTCGATCGATTGCTAAGAGCTGAACAATAAATTACATAATGTAATATATTGTAGTTAGATTAATATTACCTTATACTCCTCTAAAACAACAGTGGGGAAAAATTATTTTCCAAAATTATTTTTTTAAGGTCATTACAACTCTAATGATTTGAGTTAGCTTGGTATTTTATTTTATTTTTTGAATAATTAAAAGTATATGACTTGTCAAATTAAGTAAAACAAATTTCACAAAAATATTCATAGTAATGATATCTACTAGGATTGGTATATATATCAATTTTGAATAAAGACTAGAGCAACCCATTTCCCAAATTTCAAATTCTCTTAAACTATAACTAATTCTTTTTATTTTTGTTATCAAAATAAAAGTAAGAATAAGAGCTAGTGGATTATAATCTTAGCTCGAACCCTCATCTAATAACTATATGTTGATGAAAAATAGATGATAGTCGACTTTAAGTAATTGTGAATAAGAGCAATACAATAATTACTATATAACTGTAGGATTCACGTGTTTTTATCTGAATTGGGTTGACCCTTAAATTTGAGTCAAAATCATGGATCATGTCTATATAGTCTCATCACAAAGAGTCACGTTTCTTTTAGAGTCTCGTACATTATGAGGGTCTATATAACACTTGACTCTCCAGTACTCCTACATAACACCACATCCGATACTAATACTAGCGCACTTTTACTATTAAATTTTATAAATTGGAGTAAGCGAATTTATCATATAATGATATAATACAATCCTAGATATCATTACCCTATAATTTATGAATTGTGTAAATAATTTGATCCTCTAAAAAGTGTGTAACCAACTTGTACAAGAACTAAAACCCGAATCATAACCAGCTCTTAATTTTTACTAATAAAGAGGGTCGCCTCTACGAACCCAAATATCGAATAGACACAAATTATAAAGTTTGACAAAAAAGTTCAATTACAAATTTAAGGGCATTCTTGTCCAATAAAAGTGGGCTGTCAATATACACACCAAACCAATTAACAATGAAGTCACAGCTTAAGTTTTTATTTTGACTTGTTATTCTCATGCTATATTGCTATTTCCCCTATATTTTCTCAAATCTGACGTCTTAACTCATGTGATCATTGACCATAAACCTAATTAAAACACAAGTCATTGTTATTTCCTATCTTCTCTTAATCAAACATAATCAAGTCATTATTATTTCCTACCTTCTCTTAATCAAACATAATCAAGTCATTATTATTTCCTACCTTCTCTTAATCAAACATAATTAGCAAGTATATTTAATTCACAATTAGTCCTAATCCCACTTCCCAAATCCCCAAACTACCCTTCATTACAGTTCAAAAAATTGTTTACGAGTTATAGGAGTCTATTCCCACCGACAACGTGCATACTTTTCTCTACTTTTATGATAGTTGTTAACTGTCGTAAATTAGTGTTAATTTTGAGAGAGTGTTTGCGAACTCTATGTTTATGGAAAAGTGATTTTAAGTGAAAAATAAGCAGAATCACTTGAAAAGTAGAAGTGAGTAGTATTTGCAAACACAAGAAGAAAATAGAAAAAAAATGCAAAGAGTGTGTGCAAATAAAAGTGATTATAAATTAGTTTTTTTTCAAAAAGTATAATATTTTCAAAGATAAAATTGTTATTAAAAATTTATTATAATTGCAGAAATTTTAAAAGCACCTAAAAACACCCTCAATTCAATTTGAAGTTTTTGATTCTGAGAGCTTAATTTTAGATAATCAGAAACAATTGAAGAATTTGCCAACAATGCTTAATTTTTTAGCTAAAACCTCAAAAATAGTTGTGGTTAGAATTTATAAACACTCCCTAATGTAGATGCGGCCTAATTCTGGCAAAGTTAATGACTAAAATATTAGAGGTTTTGGGTTCTACTCCCACCGATAGAGTAGATCTTTCTCTAATTTATTGGTAGTTGTTAGCGGTTGTAAATTAATATTGATGCTATATGTTGATTGATAATTTATATTCATGAATTAATTGATACATTTAACTGATTATTAAAAAAAAACAATCCTTATAATTCATTTACACTATTATATAAAGTGGGAGAGCCTTGAAGTAACTAATTTGAGCTATCAAATTTCGGTGAAACCTTCATCCACCCAAAATTTGACAAATATCCCAAATAACTACCATTTCCCCTCTAAATTTTATTGTCTCTCACATTATCTTTATATATGACGTTTATTTTCCTTTTCTCCCCCAAATCTATTTTTTTCTATTATCTTTTTTATGTTTTATTTATTTTATTTTGGTACAAAAAATAATTATCAAATTGACTTTAACCGAAAAATTTGGTTTTTTGTTTTTTTTTATTTTGTACATTCACACGAGTATGCGGTACTTACTTGTATTCATGGTGTGTATCCGATTCAACAAACTCAATTATCTTTCATATCGCCTCACTCTCCTAAGAAAAAGAAAAATCCTAGCGACCTTTTTTCTTCTCTTCTTCTCCGTGAAACAGTCGCCTCATTTACCATTTTCGCCACTACCATCATCGGCGGGCTAGGTTGGAGCACTCTCTTCAAATTGTATAACCCAACTTCAAATCTGACGAAACGGTGATTCATAAGATTTTATATAACTTTTTAGATAGTTTGTTTAATATTTTATTTTTTTTATCGCATGAGAGTTTGTTTTCTCTCTCTCGAATGAGAGTTTCGTCTCTCTTGAATAAAAGTGTGATTTTGTGTCATTTATTAGTTATTATAATTTGTTATCTTGAAAAACTTAATATTTGATACTTTAATTATTTTTTACCACATAGTTAAAAACAATCTCAATTGTATTATTCTTGATATTTTAAACTGATTATTGAACTCCTTAAAAGAAAAAAAAAATGGTGTGTATCCGTCTATCTTAAATAAAATGAAAAAGAAAAACTAATCAATTGTCCCTAGATCTTCTCCTCCGACCATCCATCCATGTCCGAAATTTCACCTTTTATCTCCCATTTAAAAACCCATAATTTCTATTTGAAGCTCCGATTAATTTGCGGTTTTGATCAATTAAGAAATAATGAAGCTGACAGTGAGCTAACAAATTTATTTGAATCGTAAACTCAAAGCAAATAAATCTTCACAATTAAATTCCACCCAACTCAACCACCAATTTCCTTCAAACCCACTCCCATTTTCACCTTACTTTCTCTCTCTAAAATTGTATCA
Organism: Buddleja alternifolia; assembly: GCA_019426215.1. Classification (NCBI taxonomy): domain Eukaryota; kingdom Viridiplantae; phylum Streptophyta; class Magnoliopsida; order Lamiales; family Scrophulariaceae; genus Buddleja; species Buddleja alternifolia. Next base: position 5,047,027 of record CM033405.1, read on the forward strand.
GTTGTGGTGTTGACGTCGGAGGAGGAGAGAGAAGCAAAACCCAGAGAGAGAAAGCGATGAAGCAGCTGGCGGCGTTGCAGCAGCAAGCTCGCCGGAGCAACAGCTTTCGAAGCGCCTCGTCGCCGTCCGATTCCGCCTCCGACGCTTCGATTAAATCGCCGGCGACGATTTTCTGGCTGATCATCCATGGAATCTGCTGCTTGATTAGCTTAGTTTTAGGTTTCCGATTCTCGCGTCTACTGTTCTTCCTCCTCTTCTCCACTTCCTCCTCCCCTCCCGCCACCATATACTCAGCGCTCAAGACGACGTTACCGTCCTCCGCCGCCGTATCGCCGCCGGAGAGGAATGCTTCCGCCGCTAGCGGCGGGAGCAGAGTGGTGGTAGGGAGGCACGGGATATTGATACGGCCGTGGCCGCATCCAGATCCGGCGGAGGTGATGAAGGCGCACAAGATAATTGAGAGAGTTCAAACGGAGCAGAGGTCGCAGTACGGTGTTAAGAGCCCTAGAACTGTGATTGCGATTACGCCGACTTATGTGCGGACTTTTCAGACTCTGCATCTCACTGGTGTGATGCATTCTTTGATGAATGTACCTTACGATCTTGTCTGGATCGTAGTCGAAGCTGGCGGCACCACCAACGAAACCGCTTCATTGATTTCGAAGTCAGGATTGAACACTATCCATATAGGATTCGATGGAAGAATGCCGGTTTTGTGGGAGGATCGGCATAAGTTAGAATCGAAGATGAGGCTCCATGGTTTAAGGTATCTTGATATTAAACGCATCGCTATTTCATTAGTTTTGTTCGAATTTTGATTGAATTTAGATGAAAATGCTTAGTGTATCCTCTTAGCAGTATGGGATTTTTATGTTTTGTGGTGTTTAAAATTCGCAGAGTAGTTAGAGAAAAGAAGTTAGACGGGATTGTGATGTTTGCAGACGATAGTAACATGCATAGTTTGGAGTTGTTTGATGAGATCCAGAATGTGGAATGGGTAGGGGCAGTATCTGTTGGTATTCTTGCACATTCTGTAGGTTCCGAAGAAGGAGAATCAACAATGGTTCAGAGTGACAATAGGAAAAACGATCTGGAGAAATCAGAAATGCCAGTTCAAGGGCCGGCTTGTAATTCTTCAAACCATTTGGTGGGGTGGCACACTTTTAATACACTGCCATTCGTGGAGAAGAGTGCAATATATATTGGTCACAGGGCAGTTGTGCTGCCAAAGAAGCTCGAGTGGGCTGGATTTGTATTAAACTCAAGGTTGGTGTGGGAGGATAGTACGGAGAGATTGGATTGGGTTAAGGAGTTTGAAGAGGTTTTGAGGGGTGGTGAGGATGTTGAAAGTCCATTATCCTTGTTAAAGGATGCTTCAATGGTGGAGCCTCTTGGTAGCTGTGGGCGTAGAGTTATGCTGTGGTGGTTGCGTGTTGAGGCTCGGGCAGATAGTAAATTTCCTGCCAGGTTAGTTCTCTAATGTTGATATTTGAAATTTCAATGTTTTGGGTTGTTAATCTAATGCTTCGAAATGTATTTGATCTGTGTGTCAAGTGCTCTTTTAATTGTTCATATGTCTGCTTGCATGCTTGATATCTAATATTTTGGGAAACTAAGGAGGCAATAATTTGTTTTTTTCTTGCAATTATATTTATAGAATATTTAATGTTGTTGTGGGTGGCTTTGATTTGTAAAGTTACTAGTATTAGGAAATCCGTTCGATAAAGCTCATTGCAAGGATGTGATTAGCTCTTGGCATATCTGTAAGCTAGGGTTATAAAGCTCCAATTCGTGCACTAATGCGATGTTAGTAATTTACCCAAAAGTGTGTAGAAACCTTGGTTCGGATTGGATATTGGGCTCAGATATTTATCTAGTGTGGGAAATGGGAGTGGTGAGATGATGGCAAAACGAGGATCCAGTCAAAGAGTGTCTTGTCTTTGAGTTGTGCATCAAGAATATAGTTCATAATAGTAGCAAGCTGTTGGAATTCTTGACGATTTTTTATACATTATAGAACAGCTACTGTTGTAGATTTTCAAGAAAGAAGGTATAAACGTAACTGAGAAAGGTAGTGAGAAGGTTGACCTTGCATGGTTTGTAGGTTCTATGTAAAAATTAGCATTTGGTACATGTACCCGGTATAAAAAAATCATGTTCCTTTCAAGAAGGTCACATAGAATTAGGGGTGTTATGGCCAATGATTTAACTTAATTTTTAAATTTTTTAAATTGAATAGTAAATAATCACATATTCAATAAAAGCATACTTATTATTAATAAATACAAACATTTTTGGGCAAATAAAAGTAAAAAAACAACATATTTGTCTACCGAGTGATGGGATCACTAACAAAGTGTAATTAGAGTGAATTTATGCATAGATGTGAACCCACTATATATTATTGGGAGCGGTTTGTTGCAGTTCTATAAAATTATAAACCTAGCCCAATTGCAAAATTCCTGTTTTTTCAAAACAATGCCCAAGACCAACCCAGCCAATCTTAAACTGGCCAGTAATTGTGCAGTTTGAGTTGGGTCGATTAGACGGTAGTTTAGTGGTTTGGTTGAACATCCCTGCATACAATTATGTGTATATATTTTCAAGGGAAAATTACACTCACACCCCCCTCAATAATGCGGTAATTACACAAACCTCCCCTCACTAATTGATAATTACAAACACACCCCCTCAGGGAGTCTATTTGTAAGGTTTACAGGGGTGCAATGCAATTGTAAAAAATCTTTAACATGAGGTGTGTTTGTAATTATCTGAGGGAAGGTTTGTGTAATTACCTCATTATTGAGGGCGTGTGAGTGTAATTTTCCCTATTTTCAATGGACATGATTTTTCACATGGTTGTCTTGCTAACAATGACCTCAGAGTAGCATATCTACAAACTGATTGTTAACCAAATATTCTTAGAAACCAAACAATAATGGTCTCGCCCATGAACTCCCCAAGCATTTTACTAGAAGTTTTTTCGACGTGGCTGTATATATGGTAGTGCACGTTCAAAGCATACAAAAGGCAGACGAGTGACGGATTTACTTGAGGGCATTTGCCACTGCTGAATTCTCTATTATACCCTGTTTGTCCCTCTAGCAGATGAGTATGTTGTCCCCAATATATCATAACATATGCCCCTTTCTCCGCCACGTTTTAGAAATTATATTTATCTTATATTTTATTATATAATGGGATTTTCTTAATGTGTTTATGTTGTTTAACTTATTCGAATCTAATAATCCATCCTCTGTGTCCGATTGTATTTAATTTTAGCCTTTCAACCATAGCATATCATGTTAGGCGTCCTTCATAGTTATCTTTTTCCATTGCACGGCACATATGCTCTCAAATCCGAACCTTACTGTATACTATCCTTTTACTTTGAAACAATAGATAGAAACATAATTACTAAAAATGCTTCGTATATCCTTATAATTGTTCAAACTCTTCAATTTCTTCAGTTAAGTAATTAAATTTAAAATTCAAATTTGATTGTTTGATGTAGAACAAATTCATATATGCATGCGTATCTTATTTTTGTCTATTAATAAGATATAAATATTTGCTTACATTCCTAAATCACGCTTTCGTTACGACAATTTACAGCCTAAACTATATACATTATGCATATGCAAATATTTATTCTCTTAAACAGCTTTTCTCAAAAAAAATTCCTTTTTCCTTATGCAGATGGATAATTGATCCTCCATTAGATATTACTGTCCCAGCAAAACACACCCCATGGCCGGATACTCCTCCTGAACTCCCATCTTCTGTTGAAAAAGTTGAAAAAGTGATCACCATACCAGAAAACACGGAAAGGCGTGCAACCAAAGGCGGGTCAAGGAGAAAACGCAGAAGCAAGAAAAAACGCACAGCCAAAGTATTAGATGAGCGTATTAATATAAAGCAATCTCGAGATACATAGAGACCTATGAATCAAAATGGTATCTCAGATTTCATACCACTCTGTGAATTCATGAACCTGAGCAGAAGCCTTCGACATCTGAACTGTGAATGGTGAGGACTGGGGATCTTGTTGATGGGTAAATAGATGAAGGAAATGTGTTGCATATACAATAGTGAGTTTCATACATACATCTTAATGTTTGTATTTTTGGTCTAATTTCGAGTATTTGCTCGTTCAATTTCTTCAGTTTTACTGATTAGTGTTATGGTGGCGTGGTAGTTTTGGCCCTTTACGGTGTTGCATTTGCTGCTTGACGGTAAGTGTATTTACTTTCTCCGAAATTTTATACATTATTCTCCGTATAGAAATCGTTGATGTATTTTTCAGTTGTTGGAATTTGTGGAATAGTAGTTTTATGATGAGTGATTTTCCGGGAATCTGAAAGACTCTAGGTATGGGGACAATTTGAGGAAATCGTAAGCTGCATATGGATGTGTTTTTATTTAAGAAAAAATTATATGTACACCCCTTCACTTTGGTACAAAATTATTGAAAACCCATGACCTGTTCGAAATTACATAAAGTTTATCTCATGTTAAGATATTCTAACAATTATGTTCCTTGTGTATTTAAAAGTTTTTACAATTTCACCCCGATAAACCTTACAAATAAAACTAAAGTGAGGGGTGTGCATGTAATTCACCAATTATTTTATTTTCAATCGTTATTTTTGAAAATATATGGAGAAGTGAGCCTATTGGTTTTCATTTGAAAAAGATAAGCATGTCCGAATTTGTTCTTGAATATGGTTGGAGTTGGTGCAAATTGCAAGTCAGACGACAGAATTTGATGATTGATAATGTGTGAAATGATTGAGTTAGTTAAAATAATAATTATGTGAATATTTTAGTTGATAAAATACTAGATAATATCATGTTAACTATATTTATAAGTCGGAATGACAAAAATAAACTAGAAAATAGCATTAAATATACAGCAAATGAGTTTTAAAATGCAGACTAGGTTGTGAAGATTGAGACTGTATTTTATTTCATCACTATCACCGACAGAATTATGACCTTTCCAGCGAAGAGGTGAGAGAAAGAGAAATAAGTGTGATTTGGTGAAGTGATAAATAGTTATATTGGGAAATATAAAAATAAAAATGAGTTTTTCGTTTGAAATTGATATAAACTATGAATTTTCACTTTCAAATTGGGTTGAAAATGAAAATGTATTCTTAAAACACATTCAAACACAACCTTGGATTTTAGGTATTGGGACAAATGCAATTACAATTGCTCGTGAGAGCAATAGGATTTTGAATCTCAACACAATCATAATCATCTAAACGATGAGACCTATATTAGATCCATCATTTCTAGGATCAGCTCCTAGGCCTCCCTTACCGACTAATTCAAACATCGCGAGGCTGGTTTTCGCCTTATGGTCAGTATACAAGTCAGTAACAACTAACAACCACAATTTTCCGTTTGTATCTCCATCTTGGGAGTGAACCAAAGCAGATCAAGGGCTTATGAGGCCTTTCTTTATCTCTGTTAACCTGAAACAAAAGGAGCTCATAATACTTATAAAAAGATCGGTAAATGTCTTACTCCATTCGTTCGTAAACTCAGAAATAGTTGGCGTCTCATCCAAGTGGTGTGAGCCACACGAGGTCCATAGTTTTTAGGAGCTCTTGAGACTCTTAATTTCAAAACAATCACAATATATGGAAGTGATAATATCTTTACAACGCTTAACATATACAAATGATTGTAATTATGTTAGAAGTCAGAACTGAAGTTTCGAGATTTGATAAGAATCACTTGTGCATGTCTAAATCTCACACCGTGGTCGGTTTCGATTGTTCGAAAACCTTATAGGGATAAATTCCCTTGCATAACGATATTGTGCATGATCAGGCTTCCATATCCTGCTCTGAAACTTTTTTTTTTTTGAATTAATTATAAGAAATTAATTGGGACCGGTAATTGTGTGGAGAAAGGTATTACTACCGATTCATTTGCCAATGGGAAGAGATTATAATGTGGAAGGGAACAGACTTTTGTGTGATTTACTGATAAAATTCAGAACCAATTTGCATGATTTTTTCAGGCACATCTCGTGTTTTCTGAGCATTCAATCAAAGTATTCAACAGTGTGACAGAAAATATAATTTCCTTAAAACCTAAAATACAAAATCCATTTTAAAGATTCTTCTTGATTCCAAATCTTTGATACAACCTCGGTTACATCAAAGAATCTTGGATACCACAATCTTTGATACCACCGATGTGGTATCAAAGATTCTTCCTGTGTCTTTTCTCTCTAGTCTAATTTCTTTTCAAAATTAATGTTATTGATGTTATGATCCTAATTGCAATTTATAGAACTTGGACCCCGTATTAGGAATATATAGTTTGATTGCAATTTATAGAACTTGGACCCCGTATTAGGAATATATAGTTTTGATGTAAGGTTTATATGATTTTGAGCTTTCTCACTTCAATAATTGACATTCAAGATTGAGATCTCACAAATGTTCAAATTAATGCATAACAGATTAATTCACCATCCCCAAAATGCAATCATACGACACGGGTGGTGTGGGTGCATACTTGATAGATCCCAGGTCCAAAGGTGAATTTTTATGATCTTAATTGCAATGTATGAAACTTGAATTCCACATCAAATTATATAGTTCTGATATGAGTTATATACGACCATGAAACTGAGTTTTAAGTGCTCGTTATATCTCAAAATTGGCCTTTATATATTGAAAAATTTTTGTTTAATAATTTCTTGACTTTTATATTTAACATAAAAATTAACCCAGTTTTTAAATTATTTAGAGCAATGTTATACAAAATTAAACAATTTAGGTGCTTAAACACAAAATTATTAAATGATTGTGAAGTAAAAGTTATACTTAATATACTAAATTAAGTCTAATAGTGTAAATGTGGAAAAATAATTGGTTAGGGTTTATTAATGTAATTGGAATCTAAGGTCAAATGTTGTTGGTACCCAAACCCCTCCTTATTAAGTTAAGAGGGCAAAAATAATTTTTAAGTTAAAGATATTTTGATATTTTTTTTCTTTTCCTTTTTTAATGTTTATATAGAGGGTAATCATCTTAGAATTTTTTCTTTTTTTTGGAGGAGGAAAGTCATCTTAGTATTTGATCAGTCTCATTTGGGTTTTTTACTATGTGTTTTCGGAGGAGAGGTGTTTGCAATTATGAAAAAAATTAGGATTAAGATGATAACCCACTTCAAAGGAGAGTAGGTGAGAGCAACTTTGTAATTATATCTTCAATAGGGAAAATTGCATTTTTTTTGTTTGCTAAAGGCGAGTGCATTTTTTTTTATTTAAGAAAAAGAGGAGCGTTGGCAATTTTGAGTACAAAAAAGTTTAATTTTTGGTAATTTGAGTATAAATTGAGTCGGAAAATTCAAAATCCGCCGGAAAATGTGATTTGGCCGAAAAATTGACTTGAATTTATGGATTTTTCCATTTGACGGGGATATTAACTTTCAATTTGGAAATTTTTGCATGTGGAGGAAAAATTGACTTTAAATTTGAGGATTTAACTCAAAAACTTTCAATTTGTCTTCTTTTCTTTTTTCTTTTTTTATTTAAGTTATATTTGAAATTTTTAATTCAAATTTTTTCTCTAAGTTACTTTTTCTAGATAAAATTCAAATTATAAATTAAATTACATTAAAAAAATTATAATATTATATTCTAATTTTTATTAATTATTCTATTTTTTTAATTTTCAAAATTATTTTTATTTTATTTTCTAACTCTATTTTACTTATCTGATTTTTTTTCCTGATTTTTGTTATGATTTATTTGAGTTTTTCATTTATTAAAATTTTATCCATGAAAATCTTTCGCCACCATTTAAAAAAAAAAATTTATTTAAATTTAAAAATAAATTTAAGATATAATTTTTCAATATTTTCTTATTCTTTCATGAGTTTTCAAAAAATATTTGATTTTGTTTTTCGAATTTTATTTTATTTTTTTAGTTTTTTTCTAAGTTTTAAACAATTAATTTTTGTCAATGGAAAGAATTCGCCACTAAAATAATTTCTGATTTAAGATATAATTTTAATATTTTTCTAATTTTTAAATTTTTTTAATGTTTTTAATATTTTTTAGATAATTTTTTAATATTTTTCTAACTATTTCGCATTTATCTAAATATTAAATAATTTTTTTAAACAATTATTTTTTTCAAACTAGAAATAAATAATTTTGAAATATACAATTTTCAATATGATTATCAGCTTCAATGAGTTTGGTTTAACTGTTGCATAATTATTATAAGAGAAGTGATTATTCACTTTGTTCAAAATGAAAATTTGAAATTTCAACTTTTTCAAAACTCAATCTTGTAACGTAAAAAAGATCAATTGAAATTACACAATTAAGAAGAAACACTCGTCAAGATTGTGTTTACAGTCCAAACACAAATTTTAACGTATCAACTGCAACACCAAACGACTCTCAAATTCCATCTAGATCCTTTCTTTTATTAAACTTCATAAGTGTGATTTTATATTTTTCTCGTATAATAATACACTAAGAAATTTGATTGGGTATAAGAAGAGGCCACATTAACTTTCGGTGGGACTCATAAATATAAATAAGATGACATCAATTCATTTATTAATCGGAATGGCACTTACATCTATACAAACATCAGAAAAAGCTTCTTCCCAAGAAAAAGAAAATTAAAAATATTTAAAAATCTTACGTGGCAGCTTTTGATTTGCTGATGTTGGGGCACCTCCTAGATTGTAGGCTGAGTGAAGAACAGCGATAAGTTTAGTTAGGCGGTTTGGGGTTGTAGCTGATTCTTATGAATCTCAACTACCTCTCTTCAGGCCGCAAAACAGTCCAGGTTCACTCGCAGTCATGGGAAGATGGAGGATCCAGTATTGACATTTTGGGTGGCTAAATTGCTATTATTAGTAAGAAAAATTGAGGTCCTAATAAGTTGTTGTTTAAGTTTGTTTGATATATTATTGAATTTCAAAATTTGTCTTAGAGTTTGATTTGATTGTTAATCGAGTCGAGCTCAAAAAAGTTTTAATCGAGCCAAAGACAAACACGAGTCGAGCTCGAGTAGTTTAATTTTTTTCACACATTTATCATTTTTCACAAATTAAGCCGAGTTTCGGAAGTTATCGAACATAAAAAGTTATTCAAATTTAGTTAGATATGTTAATGAATCAAGCTCAAACGAGCTTTTAGTGATCGGGCTCGAGTTGAAAATCGAATAGTTGATTTGTCTTTTAGCCATAAGCTGTAGTGGTATATTAAGGCCCAAAGAGTTTTTGGATTCTACTCTCACGGAAAACGTGTGAGTTTGTCTCTACTTTCATATTAGTTGTAGCTGATTGTAATAGTTATTAGATGGTTGTAATTTGTTGCAATTTAACATTCATACATGTATCATATAAGCGATTCAATTAGAAAAAGTAAGAATTGATCACAAACAGCTTATTAGATGATTTTTTGACGGACACATAAATGATAATAAAATTATAATTACATTTGCTTAATAAGGAATCGTGTTAAATTCAATTTATTGTAATAATTCTTTATGAAATTTCATTATTAGAGCGATGGTTGGCATTTCTCATAATTAATAAAATTTATTGGGGTAATGTTATTTTGTTGTTTAAAGTACCAAATGTTAAGTCGTCCTTAAAGTTTACTTTTTATTTCACTTTCATCCTCTAAGGCATTTCTCGACAGATTTTGGACGGATCTGACAACGTGTGCACTTTATATGTCCACAACAATAAATATGCACCACACATTTGCCCCAAAAAAAATGACACTTGATGTGCACATGCACCACACGTTTGCCCCCAATAGAGTTGGTCGGGCAGCTGAACCTTGTGCCTTAGGGCACGGGTTCGATTTCCCTTGAAGGAATGCCTATTGGCCTCCTCTGCTGTGAGTCTGTCAGCTATGTGCAACCTAGGCTGACTTATCTCTTTGTGTGGTTTGCAGGCTATTACACAGAAGCGAGGTTTATCCAGCGCGCACCCTAAGAGTAGCGGCTGCGGGTTTTGCTCGTCATCCAAAAAAAAAAAAAAAGAATCAAAGTGATATAAATGTAAAATTTCTGAGAGTTTTAGTAACATGTACCCCGATTTATTCAACATTTCGTGTAATTTTCCTTTGAGGCTAAGTAAACATGCCTTTTGGTGCTCCACTAACATTTTTGGTGTGTCAATGTCAATTTCATTAAATATATAGAAGTGTATAAATTAAAAAGTAATAATTTTTCTTTATTTTTCGTAACTTTTTGAATCAATGTCATGAATCTTTTTTAGTATATGAGATTATGCTTTAGCAAGCATAAGCACCAAATGAAACATATATACTCATTTTGTTTGGTTTTATTCTTGAAATGACATTTACTTCTTTTCATCCAAAGGAAAAGATGTTAATTTGGCATCTCATTTTTAGTACCATTCATCAATTTCTACATGACCATTGCAATATATGTATGTATGAATACATTTATGCATATCTAATTTTTCTAGGAAAAATTACACCCAAAAACTTATTGTGTAATTATAAAAAAAACCCTAATTTAATGAAAATTAACAATACACACCCTCAAGGGTCCATTTGTAAGGTCTACAATGGTAAAATTATAAGAATTTTAAACACACAAGTGGTGTAATTGTAAGAAATCCTTAACATGAGGAGATGTGTTGGTAATTTCCAATAAGTGAGGGGAAATTTTGATAATTACACAATAAGTGAAGTGGCCTGTGTGTAAGTTTTCCATTTTTCTATATAACAACTAAGATGCGATATTATTAAATAAAAGATATATATACTTATACTCTCTGATCAGTATCTCAAATATAAGAATATACTCTTTTCGTCCCAAAAAAGATGTTCGTTATTTCACTTTTGTCCGTCCCAAAATTTGTGTGTCCCTTATTATAAAAGTAGGTAATTATTATCTAATCCGACTATATTACCCTTCATTTTAATTGAATAATATATAATCAATTAATTTTACTATACAACTGCAATCGTATTTAATAAGGGGAAAAAAAGCTTCATAGACATGATAGACAATATTTATAATTAAGCTAACATCATGGCATGTTTTATAAGGTATATTATCTGTTGTTTTTTATTTCATAGAAAGGATATTTTTAGGAAACAATATCGACTTTTGTTAAATCCAAAAAGAAGTTAGGCCATCTTTTTAGGTCAAATTATCTTTTAAACGGGAAAATTGCACTTTTGGTCCCGTAGGAGTCGGCTCAAAACACTTTTAGTTCCGTAGAATTTTTTTTGACACTTTTAGTCCCATAGGATTGAAAAAGTGACACTTTTGGTCCCAAATTTCACTTTTGGTCCCGTAGGAGTGACGAGTGGATCTCACTTTCCATTAAAAAAAAAAGAAATTCAAAAATATTAATAAAATAATAAAAAACAAAAAAAGAAAAAGAAGATGAACAGTGATTCGCAAATCACTGTTCATCTTCTTCTTCACCCCCCAAACCCGCCCCCCCCCCCCCCCCCCCTAAACACACCCCATCTCCCCCCAAAAACACCCCATCTCCACAGTCGCCGCCACCGACGGCGATGGAGGTGGCGGTGGGGCAGCAGAGGAAGGGGGGGCGGTGGTGATGGGTCTTCCCTCCCCCCCCAAAACATGACCACCCACCACTTCTAAACACTCGCCGGCGATGGAGGGTGTCGGCCATGGAATTGACGGCGGTGGTGGGGGCAACATGGCGGCGGGGCGCGGGTGGGATGGTGTGGGGTTGTGTTGGGGAAGAAGATAAACAATGTAAAACACTGTTCATCTTCTTCATTTTTTCTTTTTTTTTTGTTTTTATTTTTTATTTATTTAATTATTTTTTTCTTTTCTTTTTTTGATGAACAGTCGAATTCACGAGCTCGGGCGTGCGTGTGTTATACGCGGCACTCCTATGGGACCAAAAGTGTCACTTTTTCAATCCTATGAGACTAAAAGTGTCAAAAAAAATCTTATGGGACTAAAAGTATTTTGGGTCGACTCCTACCGGATGAAAAGTGAATTTTTCCCTCTTTTAAACCTTACTTTATCAAGATATGATAACATTTGGTCTCACATCGTTAATGTGATTTAAACAGTTTAACCTAACATATATTTAATTTATCCTCCAAAATTCATTTCCCAAAACACTTGGAAATGACACCGTCCATTCCCCCACATCCTCCTCCAATTCCAAAAAGTATGACTAAACCCACCATATGAAGTTTTCCAAAACGATAAAAATAAATAAATAAAACCAACACACACGAACATATTTTAACATTTTCAAGCGCCTATATAAACCCCATTAAATCCTTCAAACTTCTTCAAACCTAAGCAACAAAATATTCCTTAACCAAATCCCACACTGCTCTCCTCTCCAGTCACGCAAATCAGCCATGCCTACAGTTACACTTACACCCACCATTCTCATCATCTTCTGGTTCGCCCTTTCAGCCCACGCATGGCGAAGCGATGAACAAGTGAAGGGTTTATACGAAAGGTGGCTAGTAAAGCATGGCAAAGCATACAACGGAATTGGAGAGAAGGACCAACGGTTCGAGATTTTTAAGGATAATCTGAAGTTCATAGACGAACATAATAGTGGTAACAGAACGTACGAGGTGGGCTTGAATCAGTTTGCTGATTTGAGTAATGAAGAGTACAAATCCATGTACTTGGGTACGAGGAGGAGTGATGCTAAGCGTAGGTTTGTGAAGTCGAAGAATGCTAGCCCCCGGTATGTTTTCCGGGGCGGCGATGAGTTGCCGGAATCTGTTGATTGGAGGGAGAGAGGGGCGGTTGCTCCGATCAAAAACCAGGGAACTTGTGGTGAGTTTTTTTCTTTTCTTGCTTGGTTTTACCATTTTCCGGGGTGGTATTAGATCATATGGATTGTTCTTATGCCTCTTCAAAATTCTTGAAGTGTCATTATGTAGTCACATGGTGCATTACACCTAATTTATTCCATAAAATTGCAAAGGTTACATTAAAACCCCGCTTGACGTTCAAAATAATTACTCTAAGGTACTCTTTAATTATATAATAGTATTACTCTTCAATTATACAATAGTATAGATGGTAAACATAAATTATGGATATTCAATTAAGTGTAGTTTTTGCTTTCATTTTTATAAAAATTAAAAGGAGCAATAAAATGATAAAAATTTATTGTTGTATATAGAATCACTTGAAAAAAGAACATGACATATATTCACTTTGCGCGCAATACACTATTTCGATTAGAGTAATGCTATATATCACTGATTTTATACCACTATTACTTCTCCTTGATTTAGAAAGAACTGACCGTAGTTCGTTACTTCTAGTTGTAAGAATAATTTATGCTTCAATCCCTTCGTCATCAAATAAATGAATTCACCAGTTCAGCTCGACTCAATTAGTTTACAAGAGCTTATCACCCCATCTCGTGCCCCTCGATTTTCTCTTTTAATTAGCATCAAGATTTCCTCCCAAGAAACTCAAATTATCTTCTTTTCCTATGTCAGGAAGCTGCTGGGCATTCTCAACAGTTGCAGCAGTTGAAGGCATAAACAAGATTGTGACAGGTGAACTCATACCTTTATCCGAGCAAGAGCTCGTCGACTGTGACAAAACTGAAAATGATGGCTGCAATGGAGGCCTTATGGATTACGCCTTCCAATTCATAATTTCTAATGGTGGAATGGACAGTGAAGATGATTATCCTTACAGGGGTATAGACGGAAAATGTGATCCCGCTCGGGTTGGTATTCAAAATTTAAATCCAAATTCCTCCATCAATTTGGTGTTGTTGCTGATTTTGTTTTCGTGTTTTCGTTCGTGTTGTTGCAGAAGAATGCTAAGGTGGTTAGTATTGATGGCTTTGAAGATGTGCCACAGGACGAAAAAGCATTACAAAAGGCCGTGGCGCATCAACCCGTTAGCGTTGCTATTGAAGCCTCGGGGAGAGCCCTCCAACTCTATTCATCGGTAATCAACCCATTCGTTAGAAATTAAGCACGATGATTATTAAGAATTGTTACATGTACACCCTCTCGTTTATTAAGTACATACTCCGAAGGAAGATTCTGCAAAATTAGTAAGATGCCCCTGTCAGATACCAAAATTTTACTAACATGCCCCTGCAAAATTACTAATTTTTGTAGTTAATCAAAACTCCCGCCAATTGTGGGTCGTCCTAATGCTCTCGCCAGCTCAGGAAAATAACCTTTTGTAGTAGCGGTCTTGTCAGCTCATATTAAAAACCTTTTTGTAGTAGTGTTTAGACATACTATTACAATGGTCTTTGTGTTATTCTATATATTATCCTACATATATAGATTACAGCATATTTCGTTGAGTCTTATATGAACTATAAGACGAAACGATTTTTAATAATCAACAACTTATTTGCTGGTTGCATCTCATCAGGGTGTGTTTACGGGCGAATGTGGTACAAACCTAGACCACGGAGTGGTAGCCGTTGGTTATGGCACAGAGAATGGAGTGGATTATTGGATTGTGAGGAACTCATGGGGAACTGAATGGGGTGAAAACGGCTACTTCAAAATTGAACGAAACACGGTCCGTAATCCGTCGGGTAAGTGTGGAATCGTTATGGAAGCTTCTTATCCCACCAAGACGGGTGATAATCCGACTAATTCGAAGTTCGAGTATGGCACATATGCTGCTGAATGAGAAGGGAAGGGTGCCTAGTCTAAGTTTCAAGATATTCAGTTAAGGAGCTGTAATTTTCTCTGTTTCTGCTGATCAATTTGTGGGATTTAGTTAGCTGGGATGGTGGTGATTGATGTGTACATATGTTCTGAATTTGTTTGTATTGCTCTTGAAAACAAGCACATTTTATTTCAAAGCATTTTCTTGGATTTTAGTAACTCCCCTCGATTTTGAGTTTGATCCATTAGAAGTAGTTGAGTCTAGCCCAAATTTATATATTTGATGCTTAGGACCTATGTTGCACGAGCGCAGATACAGATAAAAAATATGGATACGGCGACACATTTCAATTTTTTTTAGGTTACGACAAGACGAGGATACGACTATATGTGTGTGTGTATTTGTCATATTTAATCTTCATGCAACTTTAAAACTCTTCAAACAAATAAAGGTATAAATCTATCCAACCCACCCACTAATAATAAAAATTTAACATATCGAATAACGTGAATAATATATATATATATATATACACACACACAGAACGGAGTCAGAATTTTGTATCCGGTGGGGTGAATACTAAAAGATGGGGGAAAGTTTCATATTTTCTTGTTTCGGGAGGCAAAATTTCAAATATAAAAAATTTGTAGGCTGTAGAAGTTGAGGGGGTGTCTAAACAAACTTAATTCCGAGTGTAACTATTTGAATTCTCAACGCGTCGAAGCCGCCGCCCCATCATTCACATTTCTTATTTTACCTTGTGATTTCAAACTATCATTATCCTTTGTCATGTCATATTTCCTACTTCGCTGTGCATCTATTTTTTTTCTTTTTCATTTTAATGTTTAATTGCAATTAATTCATCTACCATTGCTAGGGCTATTCACATTGGCACGTCACATTTGCCATGTACCGTAGTACTACGAACATATTTTGAAAGCAATGACGTTTTTGTTGATTTTTTGACTTGGATATATTTCAGGACGGTATCTATATTTTTCTTTAATTTTTTTAGTTTTGGACATGCCATGTGGCGTGTTGAATACGTATCCCATGGATATCCTAAAAGTATCGTATTCGTGAAGTATACGACACTGCAACAAATTATTTTTAAAAGTACCCGTACTTCATAGTTTAGGACCAACTTCTTTAGATCGAGGTAATGAAGTACAATTGCACAATGGCATAACAGTTTCTATCACATACATAGATATGCTTAGTGTTATAGAGGCTATTGAAGTGAGAAAAGATAAATTCGTAGTCTTCTCTATGTGTGGCCATTTTTCTTCTCTTCACTTCTTAATCACTTAGTACAAACTTATCATGCATACGTGTATTTAATAGGCAGTACAAATCCTTTGTTTCATAAACGTGAAACTTACACGTCTATGATAAGCGTATATATAATTTGTTATAACATAGAGAGGATTTTTATTTTTTCTCCAAATCACAAATTTCTTCTATCTATATTCTAATCACTCATACGTTTTGTCACACATTTGTTTTATATAACAAGAAGTGTTACAGATTATATAACAAAAGACTAATCATGTTCAATTGGGTAGCGTTCTTCCCTTAGAGACTCCGGGTTGAATGAATTACTCATTTATGTAAAAAAGTTTGTAGTTAAATTCTCGACTTCTTTTCGAGAAATCTTGCTTGTAACAGCAAAGATTAAATCCGATTATAATAAGTAACCAAAAAAAATGAAATTGCTTGTATCAGCAAACATTGGATTCAATTATTATTAGTTTTTTTTAAAAATACTAAGTCATGTTTTCCTCGTATTTTCGTTTCTGAAAATTCAAGTATATTTTTCTTTTTTTTAATCCGAAAATTCAAGTACTAATTTCCCAAAATTTCTTCCTTCATAGTTTCCTTGAAACATTCAACATCCAAAAATGGAGTTGGCAACAGTGAAGGGTTTAAGAACTTCAATCTTTGCTTCTAGTTAACAAGCTATTTCTCAAATAAAAATTACACTAAACCGGTTAATATGTCGAGTGTATGGATGAGTATTACTGATTTGCCTATAAGGGGGGGAAAAATACGGGCAATTTGAAATCCATAAAGCCATAAAATAATGTCATAATGAAAACTTTTAATATATCCCAATTTATCAATATCTGTATTGAACATTTCCTGTTAACACTTCTCAGCACAAATACCTAAAGAACTCTAACAAGAAAGCCTCAAGCTTGGCTGTATGAAGTTCAAAGGTATGCCTAAAAAACAAAGAACGGGAAATTAAGACAATCAAGCAAAATGAGAAAGACTATTAAAAACGAAGATGTGTGTTCTACTTACCTGTGAATTTCAGACTAAGCTCTCGCTCTCGCTCTCAGGTGAAGGTTCCCTCTTTCTATCATACCGCTGAAGGGAATAAACGGTCATCTTAATGTTGAAGAGAAACAGCCATCTTAAGCAAAAGAGAAATATTTGGAACTATATAAAGTTTATTTAGAAGAATACCTGTTTCCCAAAGGAAAACGGAACATATTTATATTTGATCATATGCAGTATCTGCTTCCTCAGGGTGAGCCCACACAGCATTATCCAGTAGAAAAGGAGAATTGGCCAAAATACAGGTACATCGAATATGCTGAAGAATGTCAATACGAAAGCAATGCAGAACGCTTTGGTGATCGAGTACCTTCACACGAGACAACAATGAAAATTCCAATCAAATAACATGTTTTGTGAAGTTCTCCATGTAATATTAACACAATTTAGCACTTGAACAATGCATCAAAGCATTCATAAACTAGCAGGAATTTAGTCAAAAAAACAACTCATAATTCTCCAGGCATAACTATTTCAATACTATTTGATGAAATTCAGCATAAAAAAGAACTCAGAGATTTATTATTTGACACTTTGACAGCGTATCTACAATATCAGCACATAATTCGATCAACTTCACCATTTTTCAGTCAAAGACAATCACACTTGCATACGACATATTCATCTAAATATATGTGACCAATTTTTTCAGCAAATCACCGCCAATTAACTGAAGTCTTATTAACCACCACAAGATATGCTAAATGTTTATTATCTCAAGAATTACTTTAACATCACAGTTGCCATATAGAGTAGTATTGGACTCAATCAGAATCATAGCAATTGCAATGCTTGGAAGAAGACGTATATCAAAAACAACCAAATAAAATCAAAACAATTCAGCTTAAATTACCCTCATACTCTATTTTCCATTTCCACAGTCCAAAGATTCAAACAAAACCATAAAATCACAAACAAAAGAAAACAGGGAGGGTGGAGGGCCAAATAAAAATTACTAACGTGGGATAAAAGAAAAATATCATCTTTCTTCTAATCGTGAATTATTAACAGGCAACAACTTACCGGAAGAGCAAAGGATCTAGAGCTGTAATCGAGTCGATTCAGGTCGAACAAGTTAATGTTCAAGCTTGTTTGAATTATTATCGAGCTTCAAAATTATGTTTATGTTTAGTTTGATTGTTAATCGAGTCAGAATTAAACAAGCTTTAATTGAACTGAACATGAGTCGAGTTTGAGTAACTTTGACTTTTTTGCACATATTTTGTCATTTTTTGTTAATCGAGTCGAGCTCGAGCCGAGCTTCAAACTTATCTAAAACATAAAAGGTTGCTCAAGCTTGTTTCATAAGCTAGCGAACAGAGTTCAAACGAGTTTTTACCGAACAATCTCTAGTAAAGTATCAAGTAGTTTACTTCGTCATTCAGCACTAACAGGATCTCCTTTGAAACTGTGAGTACTTAGGTGTCAAATTATGTTTGTTAATCCTAAAATATAGTGGCAAAACTTTAAAGTTCATACAATATTGTCTCTGAAGTCTAAACATGTCAATTTCGGAGGCAATTCTAACAAACCCTAAAAAGTGATACGGTACCACTATTTCTTCAAACATTCAAATTCAAATCGACGGAACATTCAAATCATTATGCTAAGTTTCCACTAAATAATTGATTATAAATCATTGTGCCCTAATTCACAAATTTTCGCATCAATTACCAAAAAAAAAAAAAAAAAGAACTGACCAGAATTTAAACTCCGGGAGGCGGCGGACGAAGGGGCGAAACTCGTCGGAGCCTCGAATAGGAAGCGTCGGATCGCCGGAAAACTCCGGATCCACCTGCGGCGAAAGGAATCCGATCAAGAGGTTAAGTATGTAGATTCCGAGCGCGTACGATACGACGTAGAATCCTTCGACGAGGTACACTCTGAGCACGTATAGAAACGCGATGCAGAAGAAAGCGATCCAACGGTACAGCAAGTACGGATTTGACTTGTCCAGTAGGTGCTGGAACCGCTGCGAAATCTCGAACATCCACTGCTGAGCGACGGCGGACGGTAGATCTTCTGGCTCCGACGGCGGCGGCGACGCGGCGGCGGTGGTGGTCGGCGTATGAGTGGTGGAGGTGGAACCGACGTCCGGTGAGGGTTCCATTGGGGTTACGGTTTTGCGCTCTGGAGTTGTTCTTCTTTTGCGCTCTTTGGAGTTTGGTGTATTGAAATTGATTTCACGGGAAAAATTTAATTATGTTTTAGTCCTTGAGGTTTGGACGAAAATCAGTTTAGTCCCCAAACGTTTGAGAAATTGTGGTTCTATTCATCCCCCAAGGAGTTTTCGGAAGTGATTAGAAGTCCATTACAAATAGAAGTCTATTTGTTTCAACACCCGCTTGTTTAGTCGGTAAGGAACTAGCCACTTCCCGCCAGAAGATTATGGGTTTGACTCGTTCCACCAATGTGAGGATAATATTGGTGGATAATCTGTAAATACCTCTATAAATAACTTTTAATTCAGGAGACATACCCTGACCCGTGGTAGATTATGGGAGCCGACTCAACCCAATTTTTATTTTTTTAACAAAAAAGAAGAAGTTATATTTGTATGACTTTTACTAGTTTGGTAGTTAAATATGAGTGGACTGTTGAAATAAGTCATATTTTCAAAGTTTTAGTGAATTTTAAATTATTTTGTTTGCACTTTTACGAGAAGTCACTTTAACTGTATTTTACTTGCATGATATTGTGTGTGTATATATATATATGCGACTAGACATTATATTATATGATTTATTTTGACATTATATTACATGATTTTTTAGTATTGCTGCTGATCATTTGAACCCGTACTTATGTGAAGGAACGAACTTGGATGGGTGAACGGGCGATTTAGATGGCTTAAGATGGTAAGTGGTAACATCCAATACATTGAAAGGGGCGTCTACGTAAGATGGACTCAAATAATTGAGTTGATAATATAATTTGTGGTAAAAGAAGTTTGCTTTTGCCCGGTGCTGCAGATAAAGAAATGGGTTCATTATGAGAAAAGAAGAAGGGCGATTTCAAACTATCTTGCCTAGAAAATGTAAAAGGCAAAATTGCAATTTTAGTCTTGTAAGCTAAGAGTGTTCATAAAGTACACTTGCTATCTTTTTGAAAAATACATTTGGTGACGTAAAGTTCACAAAATCAAACACAGTTTTTTTCATCTATTTGAAAGGTTTATTAGTTTTAATCTATAATTCATGCTCCGGCCATCTCCCCCTTGCCTGACGGAGATCATGTGATTCACAAGTATTACCTCAAGATTTTTAACTTAAAAAGAGGAAACAAAAAATCATAGTGTGAAATCATGTGCTTATCACGTGTGACCCAAAAAGAATATGAACTAAAATGTAAAAAGTAGATAAATTTAGGGTTTGTTTGATTTGGGAATTTCGTACAAGATGAAGGGGTTTTGATTTTGGGTCGGAATGTTTCAGGAGATGAAAAATCAAAACTATAAATGAAGAATTTGGGGTTCAGTGGTTGAAGAGTTAATTTTGACAGAAATTAAGTTTCATTCAATTTGAAACTTGTGAAGAATCCTCCACCCCACCCCACTCCAAGAAAAACAAAAATTTTGGAACAAACAAGTGGTTGTTGGTCTTTGTCCAACAAAGAAAGTGGGATGGCCGCCGCGTGGATCTAGGGCTAAATTAAACTTCCCCAATAAATAGATGTAAGACCAAATGTCTTTATTCATACATGAAGACCTAAATGTGTTGAATATTGTTAATTTACGGGACGGAATGTGTTTTTTATGTATTTTGTCAATATCCCTAACTTAGAGGATTAAAACTGAAATTTTACCAATCTCAAACTTAGTTCAAATACGGCATGCATTTGGTGCTCCAACCACATAATACAATTTAATTAAATTACAGTCATGTATCTTCTCAAAAAAAAAAAATTACAGTCATACATGAAAAGCTTGAACTTGTTACTCGGCCTAGGATTAGAGCAAGATCTTATAACTTCAAAAAAAATGAGAAGATTATAACATCCTCATCGGTTTGTTCATCTTAGTTACAAAAATTATTTTTACTAACATTTTATAAGCTCTATATATTTTTTCTATTCGATTATTTTACAAATTTAGTATGAAAATAAAATTCAGATCTTATAAGCTCAATCAAAAAATACTTGGATATTTGCAAGTTCTATTTAAATCATTAATTAGTTTATAAAATTTAATTTCAATGGTATTGGACTCAAAATCCAATTTGTCATAAAATACAACTCATTAGTTCGTTATGGATTGGCTTCAAATAAGAAGAGATCCAAACAACATAAGATGGGTTGGGCCAAGCAAGTTGGTAAGACTTTCGCTTTCCAACAGATGAAGTTAGATATAGATAAATAATTAGATAATGGAGAGCAATGATATCCAGTATCAAAATCCCGATGTAAAAAATAGGACTATCAATTGACCGGGCTTGCCCAAAGCCCGATGACTCGACCCTTTTATATTTGGGTTGTGCTCAATTAAATGTGAGTCGGGTTGAGTTTGAGCTTTTAAAATAGGCTCGACAAATTTGTGAGCTGAACCTGAGGTTGTTGGGAATTATACGAATAAAACGCAGCGGAAAGTAAATTTAATTCTCAAAGCCCGAATCATCTCTAATCCTTGTGTTTAATTGTGTATAGAAAAATTACCGTTCTCGCGTATGTTGATTTCTGAACGTGATCCTTTTCTCTAACGCCGAATTTGCCAACGTCTCTAATTCGTCACGCCGGAATCAAAAACGAAAAACTCCTCCTTTCTTCCTTGTCAAAGACGGCTAGAGAGAGAGAGAGGTGGGAGACTTTTTCTTGGAGAGAAAGTTATGTAAATTGCCTTGTGTTTTTTTCACCTTGTGATATATTTATATCATTAAGAAACAACACTAGCATGCAAGAGCCCTATTTGGGAGTCTATTTGGCCGCCCCTTAGTGGGCTCGGAAGCCTTTGGGCTTTCGTCTTGCTTGCTAATTAATTAATCGGATAATTTATTTATCCAATAAATAAATTGATAATCCAATTAATTCAATTCCTAATTAATTTATAATTCAATTTCTCCAAGAAATTAATTAACTCATTAATTTAATTAATTAATTAAATTATCTAATAATTAATTAATTAATTACGGCATCCAATGCCATGAATTTCTCTCAAGTCTTTTTCCCATGTTTTTCCTTTTGCACTTCTTTTAAGCGCGACTCTTTAG
The DNA here is from genome assembly GCA_019426215.1 of Buddleja alternifolia. Classification (NCBI taxonomy): domain Eukaryota; kingdom Viridiplantae; phylum Streptophyta; class Magnoliopsida; order Lamiales; family Scrophulariaceae; genus Buddleja; species Buddleja alternifolia. The sequence goes on from CM033405.1 coordinate 5,069,228, forward strand.
GTTCGTCTCAAAAGGCAATTGGGAGGAATCCAAAGGGGTGTGAGTGACACCTAGCCAGTCTCGTGGCTCACACCGTAACCTAATTGAGAACGAATGAATAGGATCATTCCAAACCTTTACGCCGTGAATACCATACGTGTATAAACCTTTTATTCTTATATCCCAGTCAAGTAAGAGTCATGGTTTAAAGTCAAACTCATATAACTTGACCATATGCCTAAGCTCATAATAATTCGAGGTATTTAAATGCTTTGGCCAAAGACTTTCATCCTCACTTATTCATGATTGCATAGGATATTTTACGCATTCACTTATGAGAGAATAAATTCCATATTGCAAATCAGTTAACAATGCTACTTGCCCATCAAGTCGCACTTTGAGGTCGATTCCACCAACAGGAGATTTGAATCTAACTACTTTAATGACAGACTTGATGTCATAAGTACATCTTCAACTCGATTTCTCAGGTCAAAGGTTCACACGTACCTATCACTACTTATCAGTTTCATCATTGACTGTCAATGAGTGAATACCCATGTGATGAACTGATGCGAGACGTGTTCGAACATATCAGTCCAACTGACACGTCTATGATATAAGTTTCCACTACCATTTCCATAGTGTACGACTGACACTTTCTCTGTCGAAACTTACATCATACAAGTCTTTATTCACTATTGATGCCCAATCAATATTTCTTAGACTTGCGAACCCTTTTAGATGTCAAGGGTCAAACCATTCTAGTGCCTTTCCTCCTATCCCATAGGAGGTAGAAGGTTCACCTTGTCATCAAGGACTTTATGTTGTTTATTCACACCTTATAAATGCCTATAAGAAAACAACAATCAACTGCCTTATATTAATAGAAAAACCATAATTTAGTTACAATGTTTATGCCCTATAAATCTATCATTTTTATGGCATTCGAGGGCATATACTCTAACAATCTCCCATTTGCACTAAATGCCATTTGCTGTGGTATTTAATACCCATCTTTTCGAGATGTTTTTCCAGCACCACCTGTGTCAATGGCTTGGTCAATGGATCAGCGACATTGTCGGCTGAGGCTATTTTCTGAACAGCTATTTCACCTCGTGCAACGATCTCTCTTATGATGTAATATCTCCTCTCTATGTGTTTGGATTTATTGTGAGACCTAGGTTCCTTCGCTTGCGCTATAGCTCCGGTGTTGTCACAATAAAGTGGCAACGAGAGTTTTATGCTAGGAACCACTTGAAGTTCCTCAACGAACTTCCTAATCCAAACAGCTTCTTTAGCTGGCAGCTATGTATTCAGCCTCTGTGGTGGAGTCTGCGGTTGTGCTTTGCTTGGAACTTTTCCAAGTCACCGCTCCACCATTTAGAGTAAATACAAATCCCAAGGTGGATTTTCAATCATCAACATCAGATTGGAAATCCGGATCAATGTATCCGTCCACCCTTAGGTCACCACTTCCATAGGTGAGAATCATATCCTTAGTTCTTTTCAGATACTTTAGGATATTTTTCACAAATATCCAATGTTCCTTACCAGGGTTTGCTTGAAATCGACTAACAACGCTCACAGCATAAGCAATGTCGGGTCTAGTACAGATCATCACATACATCAAGCTGCCCACAGTAGACGCATAGGGTATAATGTTCATTTCTTTTCTATCTTCCTCACTTTGAGGACACATAGATTTTGAAAGATGTATCCCATGTCTCATTGGTAGAAACCCTTTCTTAGAATCTTCCATCCTATACCTTTTAAGGAATTTTTCTAAGTAAAAGGCTTGAGAAAGTCCTATCATTCTTTTGGTTCGATCTCTATAGATCCGAATCCCTAGAATATAGGTCGTTTCTCCCAAGTCTTTCATGGAGAATGTACTTGAAAGCCACTTCTTGGTTGTGGTGAGCATTCCTATGTCATTCCCAATGAGTAATATGTCATCTACATATAACACTAGGAATGTCAACTTGCTCCACTGACCTTCTTGTAAACACATGGCTCGTCTTCGTTTTTGATGAAGTCAATTCCTTTGACAACCTCATCAAAACGTAGATTCCAGCTACGATACGCTTGTTTGAGTCCATAAATGGATCTCTCAAGTTTACACACCTTATGAATATGCTCCTTGGATTCAAAACCTTTAGGCTATTCCATATAGATATCCTCTTCTAGGAATCCATTTAGGAAAGCAATTTTGACATTCATTTGTCATATTTCATAATCTAGGTGTGCTTCTATTGCAAGTAGAATCCTTATTGATTTGATCATAGCCACTGGCGAGAAGGTTTCTTGGTAGTCAATTCCTTCCTTTTGACTATACCCTTTAGCCACTAGCCTGGCTTTGTAGGTGTCTACTTTGCCATCAACACCAATCTTTCTCTTGTAGATCCATTTACACCCGATTGGTTTTACCCCTTCAAGTTGGTCTACAAGTTTCCAGACTTGGTTTGCATGCATTGAATCAATCTCAGTTTGCATAGCTTCACGCCATCTAGCAGCATCCACATCCACCATCGCTTGATCAAAAGTGGAGGGATCATCTCCATGATCCTCTTCTAACACAAAATGGAGATCCAACTCCCTCTGCATTAGATATCCGTACCTCTCAGGCGGTTGAGATACTCTATTCGATCATCGTGGTTATGGTTATGTTACAGAAGGTTCGGTTCTCACTCCCTGTGTAGATGTATCCAGTGGGGTTTCATTTTGTTCTTCTAGAACAATTTTTCTACCCCCTCCTCCTTCTTGAATGAACTCATCTTCAAGAAAGTGGGCTTGTAAGTCTACAATGATCCTTTGATCATTGTGCAGGTAAAAGAGGTATCCCATAGAATTTTCAGGATATCCAATGAAACGTCCCTTTAAAGACCTAGCCTCCAACTTGTCCACTTTAGTCTTTTTGACATAAGCCGGACATCCCCAAATCTTTATGTGGTTAAGACTTGGTTTCCTATTTCTCCACATTTCATAGGGAGTCAAAGGAACAAACTTGGATGGACATCTATTTAAAATGTGTGCAGCTGTAAGCAACACGTGGCCCCACAGTGAAATGGGTAAATCAGTGTAGCTAAGCATGGAGCAAACCAGGTCCAATAAGGTTTGATTCCTTCACTCTGCTACTCCATTCAACTGTGGAGTCGCTGGAGGTGTGAGTTGCAATACTATACCATTCTCTCTGAGGTATAAGTCAAACTCGTCGCTCATATATTCTCCTCCTCGATCAGATTGAAGAGTTTTTATACGTTGACTTGTTTGATTTTCCACTCAAGCCTTGAATTCCTTGAACTTGTCAATGGATTCAGACTTATGCTTCATCAGGTACACTAGACCAAATTGAGAATGGTCATCAGTGAAGGTGATAAAGTAAAGGAAACCTCCTCTGGCCATTTCTCCAAATGGACCACAAACGTTAGTATGTACTAAACCTAAGATTTGTGAGGCCCTTTCAAAGCTCCCTGTGAAGGGCAATCTAGCCATCTTGCCTTTGAGACAATATTCACAAGTAGGATAGGGATCCAATCCCAGTGGGCCAATTAGCCCATCTTTTTCCATTTTGCGAATCTTTTGTTCGCCAGCATGGCCTAGTCGAAGGTGCCATATCAATCGTTGGTTTATTTCAAGCCTACTACGTTTCCTTTGTATAGTATTCACTGCATACTCATTCTGGACACTAAGGTAATACAATCCATTTATCAGAGAAGCAAAGCCTACAAATTTATTACCATAATAAATGTTGTATCGTTCATCAATAAAACGGAAAGTGTAACCATTCTTAACTAAAACGGGAATAAAAACAATGTTTTTAAGCCCATTAGGCAAAACCAAAACATTATCCAGTAATAGTACATGTCCAGAATTTAAAAACAATGAGGTAGATCCTATTGCAGTAGCCGCGACGTTTTGCCCCCTGCCTACTCTGATCTTCACTTCATCGTTGTCCAGCTTCCTTCCTCGCATTAGATCCTGATTCATACAACATATGTGAGCACTAGCTCCAGAGTCAAGAATCCAAGATGTAGAGAAGACGGTCATAGAACAATAAGTTTCATGAACATAAAGTTCCATACCTTGTGCGCCAGGCCCCATATTCGGACAGTTCCTTCTCCAGTGGCCCAGCTCACCGCAGTGTAGGCATCTGTCTGTCTTTGGTGGCCCCTTTCGCTTGTGAATCACAGGAGCTTTCCCTTTTCCTTTATCTACACCGCCCTGAGCTCCAAGCTCGCCAGCCTGCTTCTTGGTTTTTCTCTTCTTATTCTTCGCCCGTTTGGGCCCAGAAGTGATAACCAAAGCAGTCTCTTTTCCCTTGGGCTTCAATTGAGATTGTACAATGTTTAATTTGTTCATTAGCCCAGCTAAGTTGCATTCAATCTCATTGCAATTGAAGTTAATGACGAATTGGGAAAAAGAGTCGGGAAGGGATTGCAAGATAAGATCGGTCTGAAGTTGCGGGTTCATTGTAAAATCGAGAGCTTCCAATCTCTCGATCCTCAATATCATTTTGAGGACATGATCCCCAACCTTCTCCCCTTCTCTCATTTCGGCTCCGAAGAGCTCTTTAGATATTTCATATCTAGCAGTCCTACTGTGCTCACCATAGAGCTCGACCAAGTGCGCCAAGATAGCCCTCGCTGTGGTCATCTTGTTGTGGGACCTCTGTAGCTCATTCATCATAGAGCCAAGAATGTACCCACGCACTCGGACGTCGTCCTTTAATTAATATAATGGATGGGAACCCTTTAACGATATTTGGTCCATTACTTAATTAAAGTGATGTCAAACATCAATCTATCAAATAGACGGTTCAATCATATTTATCCCATAATCCACAAATACCGCAACCCTTTAACGATTTATTGGTAAAGTGGACTATTTAAGTTCATTCTCACTAACTCCTCATAATCTAACATTTGAATTTCACCTTGCAACCCTTTAACGATATTTGGGGTGAAATATGTCTCGATTAAGGCATCCAATGCACTTAATAAAATTCTTGAATTAAATCTTAATATATGACCCCCACTTACTGGGAAGATGCCACATATGGATTTAATCCTTGATCTTTTTAAGTTTAGTGGAGGGAAAGGATGCCTAACACCCCTTACTAACTTAGTATTATTTTTGTTTGGGAGAATTCATGTTCAAAACATTTATTTCGTCTCACTTTGCACATTTACCAATTTATATAGCGCATATTGATAACACACATGCTTCATACAACTAATGAACATGCATCGAAAGCAATAATACAACACACAAGTCTATGGGCTTTTATCTAGAGGGCCCAAGCCAATGGGCCATCATAAAATTGAAAAAGAAAAGCCTAGTTAATCTTCGTAGGCTCCAAGCTCCTCTTCTTTTGCATGATCTCCATCTTGAAAGGCCTATTCTATTTATATTTATTACATGAGATAATTTAAAACCTATACATAAATCTAGAAATAAAATAAAATGGGCTCAAACCGGCCCTTACAACCCATCAAAAGAAATACATAATCAAAAGAAGCAACCTAAGCCCATAGACATATGTCACCATCACATAATACATGCTCGCGATAAATAAAGCACTTATGTTGGTGATTAATAAAAATTAATTAGTCCAACTTAATTAATTTCCACAATAAAATTCCAAATTTTATTGATTCATATGAAAATAATCCTATTTATGAGAATTCTTTATTTAAACTAGTCGGGAAAGGCACACTCTATGCGTGTGCAAAAATATAAAATTGATATTTTTGAGTAAAATTCCATTAAGTTTAAATAAGATATGAGAGAAGAGAATAAAGAATAGAAAAAATAAGGTGGAAAGTAAATTTAACATGATCAATGAAAAAAATAAATAGTTAAATATATAGGGAGATAATAAAGAGAGAGAAATGAGTGAAAAGAAAAATAACCGTGCATTAGGAGATGAGAGAGAAAATGAGAGAAATATTAGGAGAGAAAGAGATACTGTGTGAGAAAAAATAGGAAAGAGAAACAATATAAGAAATAAAATATATAAAAAACCACTAAATGGGACACTTGTCAAAATTTAAGAATTGAAATGGTTTCACCAAAAAATTGACAGCCCAAGGTAGTTACTCTAAGCCCCTTATGTTTTATATAATAGTATAGATAAATAACTTAATAAATAAAATTCTCCAAGAGTTTATTAATTAATTATTTCATTCAAATAAAGATCAATAAAAACTATATTGGGCTTAATTTTATCAAAATTAAATTACCAACCATTGGCATATTCAAAATTAATTAATTAGGCCCAACAACTAATTTATTGAATTATCCACAATTTTAATCAAAACAATTTGGGCCCCTTTTTAATTAAATCCGGGTCCTCATCCTTTTGACCCACCCGGATAACTAAAATAGCCCAAACACCTATTCAATTAAAATTTGGACCTTAGGAAAATATAATTCGACCCATTAGGGCCCGAGTCAAGAAAACCCGGGCCCCGAAACAGGTCCGTGCGCTGGGCGCATGGCACAGTGTATGCCGTGCGCCTAGCGCACGGTTTAATCGTGCTTGGTCGGACGCTTCCGACCGGTGCCGTGAAACGGCACGGCATTGGGGGCCCACCCAATGTGCATAGTGCCACACTGTGTGCGCAACGGGAGGCCGAAAAAGCCTCCTATTGCGCGCACAGCGCGCTCAGACTGCGCATGATTTTTGCGTCGCACTCGTCTTGGGGTTATACTTCTCCGATTCTCATAACATTTATATGCCCAGATTCGAAACTCATTAAACTAGAACTTTCATGAAGAAACCTCAGCGAGATTAAGAATAGTTTCATATGAAAAATACGTTCAAAGCATGCCTCAAAAATGCGGAAAAACAGTCAATCACATAAGCAATTAAACACAAAATTCAGAGATTGGCTCTGATACCACTGTTGGGAATTATACGAATAAAACGCAGTGGAAAGTAAATTTAAATCCCAAAGCCCGAATCATCTCTAATCCTCGTGTTTAATTGTGTATAGAAAATTACCGTTCTCGCGTATGTTGATTTCTGAACGTGATCCTTTTCTCTAACGCCGAATTTGCCAACGTCTCTAATTCGTCACGCCGGAATCAAAAATGAAAAACTCCTCCTTTCTTCCTTATCAAAGATGGCTAGAGAGAGAGAGAGAGGTGGGAGACTTTTTCTTTGAGAGAAAGTTATGTAAGTTGCCTTGTGTTATTTTTCACCTTGTGATATATTTATATCATTATGAAACAATAACACTAGCATGCAAGAGCCCTATTTGGGCGTTTATTTGGCCGCCCCTTAGTGGGCTCGGAAGCCTTCGGGCTTTCGTCCTGCTTGCTAATTAATTAATCGGATAATTTATTTATCCAATAAATAAATTGATAATCCAATTAATTCAATTCCTAATTAATTTATAATTCAATTTCTCCAAGAAATTAATTAACTCATTAATTTAATTAATTAATTAAATTATCCAATAATTAATTAATTAATTACGGCATTCAATGCCGTGAATTTCTCTCAAGTCTTTTTTCCATGTTTTTCCTTTTGCACTTCCTTTAAGCGCGACTCTTTAGGTTCGTCTCAAAAGGCAATTGGGAGGAATCCAAAGGGGTGTGAGTGACACCTAGCCAGTCTCGTGGCTCACACCGTAACCCAATTGAGAACGAATGAATAGGATCATTTCAAACCTTTACGCCGTGAATACCGTACGTGTATAAACCTTTTATTCTTATATCCCAGTCAAGTAAGAGTCATGGTTTAAAGTCAAACTCATATAACTTGACCATATGCCTAAACTCATAATAAGTCGAGGTATTTAAATGCTTTGGCCAAAGACTTTCATCCTCACTTATTCATGATCGCATATGATATTCGCGTTCACTTATGAGAGAATAAATTCGATATTGCAAATCAGTTAACAATGCTACTTGCCCATTAAGTCGCACTTCGAGGACGATTCCACCAACAGGTGATTTGAATCTAACTACTCTAATGACAGACTTGATGTCACAAGTACATCTTCAACTCGATTTCTTAGGTCAGAGGTTCACACATACCTATCATTACTTATTAGTTTCATCATTGACTGTCAATGAGTGAATACCCATGTGATGAACTGATGCGAGCCGTGTTCGAACATATCAGTCCAACTGACACGTCTATGATATAAGTTCCCACTACCATTTCCATAGTGTACGACTGGCACTTTCTCTGTCGAAACTTACATCATACAAGTCTTTATTCACTATTGATGCCCAATCAATATTTCTTAGACTTGCGAACCCTTTTAGATGTCAAGGGTCAAACCATTCTAGTGCCTTTCCTCCTATCCCATAGGAGGTAGAAGGTTCGCCTTGTCATCAAGGACTTTACGTTATTTATTCACATATAAGAAAACAACAATCAACTGCCTTATATTAATAGAAAAACCGTAGTTTAGTTACAATGTTTATGCACTATAAATCTATCCTCTTTATGGCATTCGAGGACATATGCTGTAACAGTTAACATAGTTTAGCCCGATATAAGCCCGACTCGATTAAAAATTTAGAATTTACATTAAACGTTAATAGTATACCTTATATCATACACTTAAAATGTCTAATGTCAAGTATATTCATAATTTGACTTTTATACTAATAAGAGGGGAGAAATTTGGGTGCCAATGCCCCCCCGCCCCTTTTGTAAAACAACTCATTGTTTCACAGACAAATTCATAAATGTTGGTAAAAAAAGAATAATTTTTGGTACTTTAAAAAAAGTTGTAGAATGAGTTTTTACCAACTCTTTGGGCTACTAAGTATTCAAAGGTCTTTCTTGGGAGAGACCTTGCTATTCTTCATAAAGTTTTTATATTATGTCATTTTTAATTTTTTAAGGACTTTAAGTTCTATGACTATTATAATGTTATATTTAGACCCTTAAATTACTTAATGATTTATCTTTTATTACAGGTTTGAAATTTATAATTCACTATTGTAATTTTTTATCTCATTATTTATGCAAAATTAGTGTTATGAATGCATTTTAGTGTGAGCCCTGAAAATTCTAATTTGAGTTGCCCTGAAAAAACGCCCGAACCACATAAAAATATGTGAGCCGAGTTTGTGCCAAGCCCAAAAAAAAAAAATATGAATTGAGCTTGAGCCTATGGTCGATAAGCCCCATATAATTTTAGTTTGAGCAAACTGAAGCTTGGCTCATAAAGTCCGATTGACAAACCTAAAAAATATCTAAAAGTGAACATTAGTTCTCCAACAATTTATACTTTTCTGAGGGTGTTTATAGTGAGGTTTTGTTTAATTTTTTCTCTAATTTGAAATTGAATTGTAAATGCGATTTTTCGGTAAAGAAATCTCAAATTGTCATTTTAAGAAATAAATCAATGGCGTGGTCTTGAGCAATTTGGGGTGGTTTGCAGATTTTAACTAACAATAAAAAACGAGTCAGACAAAGCTAAAAATATAAATTTCAAAATATTAGCAAAAAGAGTGATAATTTTTTTTGACATCATTTAACTAAACTTAAAAGTGAAATTTTACATAGTAAAAGCTGTACATATCACAAAAACATTAATGCAAATATACTATATAACATAATCAAAAACTTAATAAAAAGTTATCGTCTTATTCTTTCTTTTTCTTTTTTTTGTTGATAGTTAAATGCTTTCAATTTATAAAAAATAAAACTAAAATATATATAATAATGGCATTTTGAATTGATACAGTTTGGTCCAAAACCATCATTCAAACCGATTTGACTGCACGATTTTATTTAAACTAAAACCACAGTTTCTATAATAATTGGACAAAAACAGTTTGGTTCGGGCGATTCAGATTGTTTTACAAAATTGTTATTTTTCTCCACCAAATCGAGAGAATCCCACCTAAACTTGATTCATCATAAAAGACTGATTAATTACGAGTGAATCAACCATCTCCATCACCACTGTTGTCACCACTATAGTCGGTGGACTGGGTTGAAACACCCTCTTTCAAGTTGTATATCATAGCTTTAAATCTGACGAGACGGAGATAGATCTAACGAGACAGAGATACATATAACAAGATGAAGACGTATGATACATTAGATTTTATATAGTTTTTTTAGTTTAATATTTTGTTTTCTCTTTCGGATGAGAGTTTGTTTTTTCTCTCGAATGAGTGTTTCGTTCATCTTGAATAAGAGTGTAGTCTTTTGCACAACTCTAGCACAAGAGTTTCTTGTGCTCCATCGTTATTCCTTATGATTTGTTATTTTGGATTAATTTGATATTTGATACTTCAATTGTTCTACACTACATCGTTAGAAAAAGTCTAAATTGTATTGTTCTTAGCGTTGTAAACTTTTTATTGAATAAAATAAAATAACTGTTATTTGTTAAAAAAGACTAATTAATTACCAAATGAATATAATTACATATCTTATATGATTGGTTGAATGCAATAAAACTATAAATGCAATCCATGCGTTACAAGGAGACACTACAGAACCGTGCTAAATATCAATACTTCTTCTAAAAAAAATTAAATATACTATTGAAGAAGAAAAAGGAAAAGACTCTTTGTGACCGAACATAAATATAATTCACAAAGCAAGTATTTTTATGATTGATCATTTGCCATGTAAATTACATTTAATCTCGCCCAAATTCGAGCTAGAATTCCAGGACAAGGTAAATATGTAGAAAACAAAGTAAAATAATTTCCTATTATCTAGGAGTCAGTTGATATTTGCATAATATATTTTTAATTTTCCTTGTCATAATTTTGCTTTTTATTAAGTGAATCAATTACATAATACATGTAATGAATATAAAATCTAACAATTTACAATCAGTTGACAATTATTATAACCAACTAATAATTACTTTGAAAGTAGAGCTACTCACACGTTGTCGATGATAGTAAAACCTAAGAGCTCTAGTATTTTGGGTCCCAACTTCGCCGATAAATTTAAGCTTCATCAGCCGAGTTAACTTTTCTTGTCCTTTTATTTTTATCAAGGGTAATTAAGAAATTGGTGCAATTCAAAAGTTTAACATGCTAATTAACTAATCGTACAACATGAAGACATGATGAATTCGGGATAATAGGGTAATTCTATGCCACATTGGGTCCAACAGGGTCGATGCACCATACACCATTAGATGCAAAAACAATATAGTAAAAATCACCCAAAACACTTGCATCCAATAGTGTTGAATAGACCGGGTTCACGAAGTTCCCTGATAATAGTAACGAAACTCATCATTTTTTGGGCTTTTTAAAAAAATAATACATATTTTATTAAAACTTATATAAATAATACAAAAAAAAGTGTACCGAAATTGGCACAATACGCCAATAGTAATGGCGTATTTTGAGTGTATTTCAGGCTACGCCATTAGTAATGGCGTAGCCTGAAATACATTACAGTCAAACTGGCATAGCCAGTTTGATTGAAATAATTGTCTCAGGCTACGCCATTCACAATGGCGTAGCCTGAGACAATGACACGCTACGCCATTATGAGTGGCGTAGCGTGTCATTGATAAAAAATAATTGTCTCAGGCTACGCCATTCACAATGGCGTAGCATGAGACAATGACATTAAAAAAAAAACCTCCGATTTTTTATCTTTTTCTCTCTCTCTTTCCTCCCTCTTCCCTTTTTCTTTCTCTCCTCTTCCCCTCTTCTCTTCTCTCTTCTCCTTTTTCTTCTTCTTCTTCATTCTCTGCAACTCTCGGACTCTCATCTCACACCATTCATACAAAGCAAATTAATATTGATACCGATTGGAGGTAATTTTCTTCTAATTTTTCTAATTTAAGGTAAATATTTATTTTAATTTAATTTGTAATTTTATACTTATAAATTTAGATATAATTTTTTCAATTTGTTGTTTAGAATTTGTTATTGTTGTTTGATTTAGTAATTATCCATAAAATAAATTTCGAATTTTAGGGGAGATGTTAGGATTTTAGGGTTTATTGGTTAATTGTAGTATAGAAGTTTCAATTTTAGGGTTTATGTTTGAATTTTAGGGTAGAATTTCACATTTTATGGTAGAATTTTAAATTTTAAGGTATTATTTTCGAACTTTTGTAGTAGAATTTTAGTGAAATTTTTTATTATGTTTTATGTTTCAATTTTAGGGTTTATGTTTTAATTTTGGGGTTGAATTTGAAATTTTATGGTAGAATTTTAAATTTTAAGATATTATTTTCGAATTGTTGTAGTAGAATTTGAGTGAAAATTTTGATTAGGGTTTATGTTTCAATTTTAGGGTTTATGTTTTAATTTTGGGGTAGTTAGGGTTTATGTTTTAATTTTGGGGTAGAATTTGAAATTTTATGGTAGAATTTTAAATTTGAAGATATTATTTTCGAATTCTTGTAGTAGAATTTAAGTAAAAATTTTGATTAGGGTTTATGTTTCAATTTTAGGGTTTATGTTTCAGTTTTAGGGTAAAATTTTAGTGAAAATTTTGATTAGGGTTTATGTTTCACTTTGTACAACATTATATATAGATATTTAGTTTTACGGTTTAGTTTTAATTATTGAACTTTGATATAAGTTTAGACAAATTTGTAGGTATTGCTTCGATCTTTTGGTATAACATTTAGGTATGATTTTGAATTTTTATGTTTAATTTGTAAATGTTGATTAATTTAGTGAAATTTTATTGTTGATTATTGAACTTTGATACAATATAATTTGGGTATAAATGTGGGTTTTTAGTGTTTAGAATAATGGATAATAATCTAATTAATTCATTATGTTCTAATTGTATTTGCTATATTATATAAATGCAGGATGACACATTTATACAATCGTGATGTATATGGGCCTGTGGATTGTAGTGTGTTGACGGATCAGGCAAGCCACAGGTCTGAGTTAGTATTTTTAAGGGATAATACAGATAAAGAAATGCGAACTAGACGAGCAGATGGTCCTTATTTTAAAATGCTCAAATCCAATAATTTTATTGCACCACATCGTCGAGTATTAGAAAAACTCCATCAAATGAGGTTTTACAGATTCTATTTGTTAACCTTGGGTGGGCAATTTAGATGTGATATGGGGCTTGTGAGTGCACTGATTGAGAGGTGGCGCCCGGAGACGAACACGTTTCACCTCAGAAGTGGAGAGGCTACTATTACTCTGCAAGACGTAGCTATCCTATGGGGTGTACCAGTTGATGGTAGGGCAGTAGCTATTCATCATGTGTTTAATGGGTTTATGGATTATGTAGCCCTGGTTCATCGGCTTTTAGGTTTGGAAATTGGACGGAATGATTTGAAAGTAACGGGTATGCGATTAAAAATGTCAACATTATGTCGCTACCTAAAAACAAACGAGGCAATAATCACAAACGAGTCACCTGAGCATATGGTTGATCAAATAACCCGATGTTGGGCTTTTGCATTGCTCGGCGTCATGTTATCCGACGGCAGCGGGGAAGTGATTTCGATTTTATGGTTGAAATTTTTTGAAAATATTGACGAGGTATACTCCTACAGTTGGGGGAGTGGTGTGTTGGCGTATTTGTACCGTCAGCTACATCATGGATCCCTAATAACTTCGAAAGAATTGTGTGGTCCAATAACATTGTTACAGGTATAATATATAATTTTTTTGTTGTTATATCTTTCTCTATGATAATAATAAATTAATGTATTTATGTTTAACAGTTATGGGCATGGTCACAGATCACGGTTGTGAGGCCATCTAGGGTTCCACATTTAATGGCAGAAATTGATGTTAATAACATTGCACGAGCTCCTTACGGGAAACGGTAAGTTGTCAGAATGAGCATTTTTTTATTCAGAAACAACAATTTTTTTGCATAATTATTTGCGTTATTGATGTTGTAGGTGGTATCGACCCGTTAGTAATAAAAAAACTACGACAGGTTGTTTATTGGCAGCTAGAGAAACATTAGATCAGATGACCTATCATCATGTGAGTAAAAAATTACCTCCAGATAATTATATTATAAAGTTCTATAATGCTCTCCTATTAAAACTACTGTTATTCAATTTTCTTATTTCAGTTTGTTTGGGACTTATACAACTTTAATGATCCCGACATTGCTGAGTTGCCACCTGAGTCTTTTGCCCCTGGTGTGTGGAGAGCATCAGTTCCAATGGTATTCCTGAACATTGAGGAGTATCATCGTCCTGAGCGAGTTCTTCAACAGTTTGGATTTAGACAAGGAATTCCACGACATCCGACTACACACCCACAGTGGGTTAGGATTGACCGTGCTGGGAGGGACAGCGAGGATTGGACCATTTACAATAGGATCATCATCGACCAATGGAATGACCGATTACATCACGTTGTGATAGGGGACTTGGGTGGAGGCACAACAGAGGATTACTCCTACTGGTATGATAGGATCACGCGTCGGTATATTTCGAAGGAGTTGGACAGATTGAATGTCGGCTTCCAAACAGGGTCGGCACCTCTATTACATGATGTGGTTAGTATATATAAGTGTGTTAGGTTAACATTACATTGCTTCATTTGGTAAAAACTTTGTCTTAAGTTTTTGTTTATCTTTTACAGAATAGACAGATTCACGGATTGCAAAGGATTGTCCAAGATACCCCTCACTCGAGGCACGGTACTGAGGGGTTGTTAGGGTCTTTGAGATCGGGTCTTACACAGTTGTCCCAGATGGTGTCATGTAGCCGTCATTCAGATGCAGCAGCGGGTATTCATTTTGCTCAGACAGCCAGAGAAGACATGCGTCCACAGAGGAGAAGTAGTGTCGAAAGAGGCGTAGATGATGTACAGGATTCAGAGGACGAAGAAGAACTCGTACGACATCGTTCACGTCCGTGTGTGGACGAACCTGGGAGTTCGCGTCAAGTTCCTCGCACCCCCACTGAAGGACCATCATATTCGACTATACCCGATCCTTGTGCTACCGGCGATTACTTTCCTCAGATGGAACTTCCAACACCCGAGCCTCAGTTGCCTTACACATGCCAAGATGCGGGGCCTTCATCATCAGGTTGGGCAACGCCCGACCATTTATGGGATCACTTTATGGGGACTCACACGGGTCTGAGTCTATAGCACTCGAATGATCTACCTCCCATAACCAGGAATCCACCTTCAGCCTCTTTACAATTCGACACATCTGCAGTTCCGTTGAACCTTGATATGAACAGAACGGAAGAACAAATGCAGGGACCTAGACGGTCAACCCGGAGGGGGCGTGCACCATCCTGTGGCACGGGGGGACATCGCGGGGTGCGGCCACATAGATAGTCTTTTTAATTTGTAGTTTGAATTTATTGAATTTGTAATTTTTTCTTTTGAATTTGTAAAATTTTAGTTAACTTATTATGTCCCTTAAATTGACTCGATTTTAGTTATTTTTGAATAGAAAACTGCTTTGGTTTGGAAATTTCCAGATTATGTAAAATATATGTGTGGATATCCCTATGTGTCTAGTTTTGTGGGAATAAAACGGTTCATGAATCCGAGCTTTCTACAATGAGTTGTGAATTTTCTCGCGAAGACGCGCACAGTTGTCTGGCCGGCCGACAGATTTTCAGCTGACTTTGAATGGAAAACTGCTTTTTTTTGGGAATTTCCAGATTATGTACAATATATGTGTGGATAACCCTATGTGTCTAGTTTTGTGGGAATAAAACAGTTCATGAATCCGAGCTTTCTACAATGAGTTATGAATTTTCTCGCGAAGACGCGCACAGTTGTCTGGCCGGCCGACAGATTTTCAGCTGACTTTGAATAGAAAATTGCTTTGTTTTGGAAATTTCCAAATTATGTACAATATATGTGTGGATATCCCTATGTTTCTAGTTTTGTGGGAATAAAACGGTTCATGAATCCGAGCTTTCTACAATGAGTTATGAATTTTCTCGCGAAGACGCGCTTTCTATAGGAAAACAAATTAACATCGTTGTTTTATTTGAAGGCTACAAAAAAATACGAAACTAATACAGAAATTAAATTAATATGAAACTAACTGACACAAATCTAGTTAGTTATTCTCCTCATCAGACATTTCAATATCCGATCGATACTGAGGACCTATACTAAGCTCCCATCGGGCTCTTGCTTCTTGCACATAACCACATAATGCGTATTCTCGAGAAATTTCTTGGTAATTTAGACGTTGCATACGCATAACTATCCTGTTATTCTCCCCACGTATCCTATTGAGTGCTGTAGTTTTTTCCTGCGGCGTTACACGAGGCATGAGTATGGCTCTTCGTTTGGGACAAGAAATTTGACGCTCACGACAATCCACAACAAGGCCGTCTTGTTCTTGGACCCGATGAAGCCATTCATCTTCCATCGTTTGTAAATATCTTTCTGAATATCTTTCATTTGGATTCAATGAATAATAGTAGTCATCATCCAACTGCCAACTACGACCCATGGCACGAAAAATATCACCAGGACTGTAACACAACTTTGGGGCTCTAAAAGGCTCCATTTGTAATAATTTTGGTTGAGATTGGTATTTGCTTCATTTGTATATATATATATATATATATACTCACATTTCAAGTACAGTAGGTCACAACTTTCACAACCCGTGACTTAAAAAAAACTCGTGACTACATATGTACTCGCAACCCGTGACTACAATGCAGACAAAAATGCAGGTTCCGTGACTACACACTTACAACCCGTGACTACACTACAGTAGGTCACGTGAACATGCGCATAACTTCCTCAATAAATGCTGAATGTGTGAGTATATATATAGTCACTTATACCGAGTTCTATTCAAAAATCACTAGTTAGTTATATTATCTTGAGATTCAACACGAAAATGGGAGATAATCATAACTCTAGACATCGACAAACATGGTTATTAGTAGAAAGAAACGATGACTACGAGGAGTTGGTTAACAAGGACCCTATTGAGTATTATTGTGGACTCAGAAGGGAATGGGCTCATCGGGTGCTCGAATCAGAGGAGTTGGTTAATGATCTTCGAAGACTTGGCGTGCGAATTCCACGACGTAGATCCCTGATGATGCCGAGAAATGGTGAAGTAAATTGTAGAAGGGTTGTTTCAAGAATAAGAATCGAAAACAACAGAATGATTTTACGTCGTTGTAGATATCACATGCTTGAACTTGCAGAAGAACTTGCATTCGCACGAGGCCAACGACTCACACGTCATGAAATACGAAATGTTTTGACTCATCCTACATACAGCTCGGACAGCTACATCCCAGATGAAGATGAGTAAAGTAAATGGTTTTTATTGTTGAGTAATTTGCATAAATAGCTTTTTATTGTATCGTAATTTGAATTATTGAGTAATGTAGTTTCTTATTTTTTTAGTGATTTGCATAAATAGCTTATTTTTTATAGTTTTACAAAGTTCATAACATCACCTACAACTTATATGTTCAAGTCACGGCCAAAAAATGTACAGAAATAGGCCAAATACGAGGCAACAAACTAATAAAAAAAATGTTTTCACCATATTAATATGTCCAACAAATACACAACATCAACACCCAATTGCAACACATAACTACCAATCCATCTCATTAGGAATTCGAGTACTCACATTTCTGCCTACACGTCGTTGTATCCTCAAATTAGGGTCGTGGACCAGCTCAAAATCAGGTGTATCCCAAAAATGGGCATCATGTAAAGGATGAAATGTCCCTTGATATGTGTGTAAATACTCATTGGCGCTATAATATTTTTCAACTAACGAGATCGACCTCCTTTGCAAATCTTTGCATAACGCAATTGCATGTGAACACGGAATTTTGAATGTGCTCCATCTTCCACAAGAACAATATTTTGCATTGATGTCAACAGCAAACTTCAGACTACGATATCCGAGCTGGGCTTTGGTGTTAACTTGGCCACTTTGGTCAAGATAATTAAAGTGCCTGACAGTGTGTGTTTCGGATGCTTTAGCCGATTCCGAGTACATTTCGTAAGCATGCTCTGTCAACCCCGAGTTTCCCCCCATTCCCAAGGCATGTTGGTGTCGTTTATAAAAATAATCGACACAACGATGAAATGTGCATTCCACAATAGCGGTGGGCGGAAGATGGCGAACACCTTTCAACACACCATTTAAGCTCTCTCCCATATTTGTTGTCATAATGCCTTCCCTCATCCCTCCATCATGTGCAAGTGTCCACTTTTCACATGGAATTCTGCTCAGATAAATGAAAGCATCTTCATCCTTTTGTCGGATATCCTTCATGATTTTATCGAACTTGAAAATACTATGTGTCATACCTGCTTGATAACATAGAGCCTTCATAACTTTATTTTTGAAACGATTATTAAAGTTTGAAGACACATGTCGTAGGCAATATCGATGAGCTCCATGAGGAGGGCAAAAGGCGGGTACACGCTCAGATGCATGAAATATGCCGTTGTGACGATCAGAAATAAGGCACACACCTTCATTCCTTCGAAAAAAATGTTTGCTCACCAATTGCAAAAACCACAACCACAACTCATTCGACTCATTATCGACAATTGCAAATGCAAGAGGCAAAATCTGATTTTTTCCATCAAGAGTCGTTGCGATCAACAACTTAGCTTTGTAGCGTGCATATAGATGTGTCCCATCAACGCAAATAACTCTCCGTCAATGTTGGAATCCATCTATACATGGCTTGAATGCCCAAAACACATACATGAAATTTTTTGGATTTCCATAGATGCTTTTGTGTTTCCATTCAACAACTGTGCCCGGATTCCACTTTTGGATAGCTCCTAAGAACTTAGGTAACAATGGAACGGAGTTCTCCCAAGTCCCGTATACAATCTCATTTGCACGTTCTAAGGTGTGCCAAGCCTTGCCATACGAAATATTGCACGCCCATTTATCAGCTACCATTTGAACTATTCGTGCAATCTTAATTGAGGGATCAATTTGAACTTGTCCAAGAAGTTCATTGGCAATCATATTCATGTCCAAATTATGGTGGTTTGGTGCCACAGTTTCGAACAGACATGAATGTGGCCCTCTATACTTTGATATCTCCCAAAAATGTGTTTTTTTTGCTAAAATGAGCTCGAAGTCTAAAATTGCACCCTGCATGTTCGGCTTTGTGTTTGCATACAATAGCATAAGTTGTCGGGTTACTGATTACCACCGTAAACTCTCGTTTTTGATGTGTTATGTGGTAGTCTTTCACCGCTCTTTGCAAGCTTTCTTTGTTATCAAATGTCAATCCCAAACCAAGATTACCTATCCGATAATCATAAGTCATATCCTTTGCTTCATTTGGTCGATCTAATGAGTCTCCTTGTAATTCTTCATAAGATGTGGAGTAGAATGGAAGCACATGATGAAGTCGTGGTTGATTCCCTGTTCGAGGAACATCTTCCTCATAAGTCGGTTCGTTGTTCATTTCTTCATTGAAGTCCGCGTCTGAATGCCTATCAAGTGAATTTCGACACGCACTGTCGTTGTCATCCTCAAACTGATCGTTCTGAGGTAGTATCGAACTACTCGACCCTCCGTCATGAGAAAAATGAGTGTTATAGTTGGCTTCCTCAAAATGCCCAAACTCATGATGACTATGTGTAGACAGACCTACATGTACAAAAATTGAAATGAAATTAAGATTTGTCATAATATATGTTGATAGAATGCAATGATAAAGCATACCACAAAATAAGATACTAAAATTATGCAAACGTGTAGACCATTCATTATTACCTTCATCTACATCCGGATTTGAATAACTCCCTAAACAATGAGTCGCCAAATGGAAATTTGGTACACTTTCAACACCTCCAAACGCATTACCCGATGTAGAACATCCTAAAAAGGCAATCATAATAAACAAACTATCAGAAAAGGATACAAATAAAATTTCTTATCAAAAATTTACACAATTATAACATTTATTAAAAAATATGATGATACAAAGTAAATATAAAAATAAAAATTACCTGCATACACGTCTTGATTCGGATAACTACCAATATTTAAATCCGGTAATATTGGTTGTGTACAAAATGATAAGGATTGGTTTGGCTGATACGACGTCACTTGTGTTAACAACGATGTGAATCAACCCTGAGATTGTATTGGCTTTTTTTCAATATACAGATCCATTGTACTAACACCAGTATAAGGATCCAAGAAAAATATTAAATCATCGTCGTTTTTGACCTCCATTGCTCTCTGCCTAAGCAAATTTCTATCTTCAAATGAGTACTTTGAATATACTTTCAACGAGAATTGATTCGGATTAATTCCTGTACTCGCATATATCTTATTCAACAATTCAACAAATTTGATCGAGCGAGGTATTCTCATGTAAGTTGTTGCTGGAATGCTATAAGTCAGCATATAGTTGGAATCTTCAATTATTTGTCCATCCAAAAATATACAAACATCAACTAAATTTTGCCTCGACATTTCTGCAAAATATAAATTATCAATTTAAACTTTTAAAACACAAAATATATTCAGACACATTTAAAAAGCCTAAAAATATCATTCATAAATACTATATTTGATATTACACCTTCATCATCATACCTAAAAATTATACATTGTACCTAAAACATTATATCAAAGTTCAAACCCTAAGAACACCTACATTCGAAATTGGGGTCCAAAATTATACAAAAAATCAAAATCTAAGTACAAAATAAAAACTATAACATTAAATCAAAATTCATAACCTAAACACTAAATCCGATATTATACCCAAAATGATTACACATAATATTATAATACAATAACAATATATATAAAACCATAAACTTAAAGACTAACATTTAAACTAATTTAGGTCATAATTTGATTCAAAATTAAAATTGAAAATTAGGGTTTAAATTCACACAACTTATAAATATTTAAACCATAAACTCTAAATTAAAACAATTAATTAACATACAAAGGTAGTCAATGAAATAATAACATAGAATAAAAAAATTACCTGATAATTTAGAAATAAAATGCTAGATCTGAGGAACAATAGTGGGTGACCTCTTGCAGAGTGGAGAGAATGGGGGAGAAAGAAGAAGAGAAAAGAAAGAAGAAGGGAGAAAGAAGGAGAGGAGAAAAAAAACCTGGAAAATATGGGACTGGGTACCCAGTCCAAGACGGTCTGGATACGCCATTCTTAATGGCGTATCCAGACTGTCTGACTGGATACGCCATTCATATTGGCGTATCCAGGCTGATTTTTTTAAAAAATAAATTCTCAGCTTGGATACGCCATTATGAATGGCGTATCCATTTGGGTACGCCAATCAGAGTGGCGTATTGTGCCATTTTTGAATTTTTTTTCTTTGTATTATTTATATAATTTTAAATAAATAGTGTATTATTTTTTTAAAAAGCCCTCATTTTTTCTTGCCATTATTACAGTTTGATGGATATATATATATATATATATATATATATTCTTTTTAGAAACAAATCTTATGTTGCTATAAATTATAAGGCAATCATTAATTCTATAGTTTTGTACTTTCCACTCTATTATTAGTACTGCTGGCATCATTATACATGCCTTGTTGAGCAGCAAATTTTAATACATTTCTTCAATTTTTCGACATTTTGTGTTCGCCAACCCTTTATTCTGCATTGAAGATCATTAATTTTTATAGGCTTCGTGTGGGTGTAAAAGGTGCAACCGTGCATGCATATATTGATATATATAGCTTGGTTCAATAATTAAAACCATTTCCTTGTCAATAATTTATCGAGTACATAATTTAATAGAATTAATTCCCTTTAATTACGTCTCATCGTTAACACCCAAAAAAAGAAAAAGGAAAAAAACTCAGTTAATATTTGGAGGCAAATTTGCAGTTTAATCCCATAGATATATAGGGTCATTTTAATTCTAATCTCATGATCTACGAGATTTTAGAAATAGTCCAAATAATTTGACAACGTTGCAATGTTAGTCCTTTTTTTATGAAACGTTAGTCCTGCGCTTTATTTTTCGTTGAAAGATAACAAAAACTTACGAAGTTGACTATTCCTTTAACAATTAACGGAATCATCGACTAAAAATTGAATTTTTAAACCCCCCCCCCCCCAACTAACTGATAAAGCTTGTATCTAACACCCCTTAATCAATTTGTTTGTCACTTACCCCTGGAGAAAAAGAAATCATCATATTTTGAATTTTTATAAAATTTTTCAGGGGTGAGTGTTTTAATTTTTAGTTTATAGGGGTGCTTGATAGAACTTGTATAATCCAAGGGGTAAAATGTAACTTTTAGTTGATTATTCTATTAATTTTTAACAGAATAGTCAACTCTGTTAGAGCATCTCCAACCCATAGACATAAAAATTGTGCAACTTTTGTACTACTTTAGTGTTATACAGTAAATTCACTCCAACTCATTACTTTAATTTTAACACCAAAAAGAATATTCTCTATAATATTCTCTTTTACATCTTATATTATGCTATTGTCTCTATTTCACAAATAATACCCAAACTTCAAATTTTTTTACATATTCATCCAATTTTTGTATTTTTTTTTTGTTATTTCGTGGTATTAATAAAATTCACAATTAAAATAAATTTTATTATTTAATAATAATAAATAATGAAAACTTATTTTAAATCTATGGGTATTTCATAAAATTATTTAAACAACCATTTATGTTATTTAGTAACAGTCGGAATGATTAATAAATAATAAAAAGTATATTTTGTTATTTAATAATAAATACGACACAATACATTAAGATCGAGTTTACTAGTTGATATAAAAAAAGACATAACAAAATCTATGTTTATATAAATATTTCAATTTTTTTAATTTATGAAATATGCATTTTGTACAAGTCCTTAATATATATTTTATTATTGTTAAATTTAAAGTAAAATCATATATAATTGAATAAAAATAACACTTGCTGGACATAATTATAACTTCATGAAGTTTTAAGGACTAAATTGTAAAATAAAAATAACACAACAATTAAAATGCAACTAAATAAAGAAAAAGAGGACTTGCACCAAATTTGGTGCAAAAGTGAAGTTTTACGCTAAATATAGCGTCCAACATCACAATTGCACCAAATTTGGTGTAAAAAATGGTGTGGGTTGGAGTCCATTTATACCATTTTCAACCCAAATATAGAGTGGGTTGGAGATGGTCTTAGTTTTTCCGTTAACTTCTAACGAAAAATAAGCACGGGACTAACGTTGCTTAATAAAAGGACAAACTTTCCAACTTATTCAAATTATTGATATTATTTCTAAAATCACGTAAAGTTCGGGATTAAAACTAAAACGATTGTATCTGGTGGGTCTAAATTTGCAATATTGCCATTAGGAGTGTTCATCGGTTCGGTTCGGTCTTTGGACCGAACCGAAATTTCGGTTCTCCGAAATTCCAAACCGAAAAAATTCGGTTCGGTTCGGCTTTCGGTTAAACCGAATTTCCGAAAAAAAATAAAAAATAAAATAATATAAAAAATAATATAAAAAAATAAAAAATAAAAAAATTGGTCACTTTCTTTCTTTTTCCTATAAGTTGCCATTAGAAAACACACTTTTTATAAATTTTTATCTATATTATACTATATAAAAATAAAATAAAAAAATTAAATAATAAAAAAAATTCGGTTTTCGGTTAACCGAATTCCAGAACCGAAACCAAACCAAAAACCGAATTTCTGTAAAAAAAAACACCGAAACCGAACCGAAATTTTCGGTTCAAACCGAATTTTCGGTTTTCGGTCCGGTTCGGGCGGTTAACCGAATTTCCGGCTTTTTTGGACAACCCTAATTGCCATATTTGGACATTCAACTATAAGAAGGGATGATAAAAAGGTATAACAAAATTATGGAACGTCCAAAAACGTAAAAAAATTTAGTACATTACTTTTTTTTTTTCTTTTTGTCAGATTCGGTCATCTATTAGGGTCAGGGTCAATACACGCCTCCGGAACCATAAGTCATTTATAGATTGTCCATCAATACAGTTCTCACGTTGGCAGAAGGAATCGAACACACAATTTTCTAAGTGAAAATGATCCGTTTTTACCAACCGTCCTTACACACAACCGTCATTACTGATTGTGTGTTTTTATAATCAAATTGCAGGTTCGGTTTATACGAGACAAATTGTGCTAGAATTCACTTAATTATTTTCTTGAATTAATATAAAAGATTTCAAGGGTTGGCTACTAGCTATGCTCTGCTATAGCACCTGTTACCAAGTGGGAAAGACCTTTGTCCCAATAATAACATAATAATTAATATTTAATATGTTTCATGATAATGACTCAATTATTATTATTAAATATTTATTATGTTTCATGATAATGATACAATAATAATAATTATTATTATTATGTTGCTAGTTGCTACAGCCTAGCAGGATAAGAAACTTGCTACTTAGATAGTTGGAATTTATTAGCTAGGATTTAGAGGGATCGGATAAGCACACGAAATACGGCAACTATAATTCAGAAATATCAATATTGAGTATAAAAATAAGGAAATATTATTAAATCTCCTAAAATAATTTTTTTATCTAAAAAAAACCTAAAATAATATTTTTCTTTCCAAAAGACTCATTCCATCAACTTTTCTTTCAAAAAAATCCAAAAGTTAGGGTTAATAAATTTATGAATATAATTGCCATTTGCCTTCTGATTTAGAAGTTAATCAATTATAATTTTATGTAGAAATTTATTTACTTAGAATTTTTATATTGACAGTCGATATTAATGATGATTTTAATTTTGATATTTAATT
The DNA here is from genome assembly GCA_019426215.1 of Buddleja alternifolia. Taxonomy (NCBI): domain Eukaryota; kingdom Viridiplantae; phylum Streptophyta; class Magnoliopsida; order Lamiales; family Scrophulariaceae; genus Buddleja; species Buddleja alternifolia. Next base: position 5,093,913 of record CM033405.1, read on the forward strand.
TTTTTAATATTCTTAAAATATTAAACAATATATATTTTAGATAATTATCATATTAAAATAAAAAATAATGTTTAATATTGAAAAATAAAATTCGTGTTATACAATTTATCAGTTTGGAAATTCTAAAATAAAAATATTGCTTACCAAAAAAATTAAATGATCAATTCTAAATTTAAGAAATGAAGAGTATCAATTTTGGAATGAGAAGTTGTAGTAGAATAGGTTTTTTAGATTGAAATGTTTTTATGTTTTTTTTTTAAATATAAAAGTTTATTTTAGGGGTGTTTTAGTAATTTTTCCTAAAAGTAAAGATGCTCATATTGATGATGTTGAGGAGGAATGTCCTTTTAGTATAATTTGTAGATTGTGATATGACTAGAAAAAGAGTATAATTGAGGGGGGAAAAGGGAAAGGTTTAGGGAGAGAGAATATACATTTAGATGAAATATGACCATGCTTTTCCAATTATGTTTTATGAACTTTCTTGTAATCCTTAAATTTTGCAGAATATGAAAAAGATTCGATCATGTCGGGATGCACTATTAGTTGTGTCGATGTTGTTTCAGAATTTTTCCTTTTTTCAGTTAATTTGATGTCACATATCTAAATGCATTAGACACTACACAAGTCAATTTTAAAAGTATTGGCACAATATATTTAGTTGGAAGTGAAGTTAAAAAAAAATAGAGTGAGTTTTTTTCTTCTTCTTTAAAATGCTTAATCAATATTTAAAATAAAATCAAGGGCGTAGGCCTCTTCCTCTTTGCAAGTTTTCTTTTCTTTTTTTTCTTTTTTTTGTGGGGTAATTAAACTTGTATTAACCTAAAATACGAAATAATAGAGTTAGCCTTGTGTAATACACACAAGGGTAACAGAAATATATGCATAAGTAAGGGAATTCGTTCCGTCAAAACAAATAGATCTAGTTTGAAATTTCAGTACATTAAAATGACACAACGAATACAAAATAGAAGTAATCGATTCAATTCGATTATTAGTAATTATCTGAAAACTTTTCTGTTTGATGATTCTTTATACTAAATTTTGTTAAGAAAATAATAAGTATAAAATTAAGGGCTAAATTAATTACATTTTCCACCCTAATGTATCATCAAGGTCACAAGCACCCCCTAACGATATAACGTATCAAATAGGCTGAATTAAATAACACTTTATTATATTTCCAAAGTTTGGTAGATTAAAATAACAAAAAAAATATATAAAATGAATATTCAATTAAAAAATGTATAAGAAATTTAAATATGAAATGGTATTCGGTGCGGTTTGCTATTCAAGATCAAGAATCGAAACCGAAAAGAATTTCAAAATTTTGTAAAAAAACTATAAATCAAATTCCAAATCCTTCTTTTTTTTTTCAATTTCATTAAGAAGCAAGTTTTTTCATTTTGATTTGGTTCATTGGATTTACCAAAATGTGATAATAGTTGTGAATTATGATACATAGATACGGATACAAGGATACACAAACAATACGGCACAAATATAAACTACGATAAGTTTTAAACTTTTAAAATACAATACGTTGGAGATACATGTATATATATGTATATATAAGATTTAAAAACAAATTTGACTGAATATATTCATTGACATAAATAAACTTTTATCTACTTTTTAATTTTTTTTATTATTTGTTTAACTTTTAAATTTTAACAAAGTGCCAAAGACATTTTTTCTTTTTCTATTTTAGCCCAAAAAACACTGTATAATATTTAAAAGAATATGTTGCTCGTTATCCAAGACGTGTCGGTTACTTTAAAATTTTTGGTACAATCTCCAAATATTTTCTCTTTTTTATTTTTATTTCGGCACTTCAAAAATGTTGCAGAGGCCATATCCATATGGTATTTGAGAGTATCATATTCACATTTTGGGGTACACATGCATCATAATATGAAGCAAATAGGAGTATGTAGCATTTAAATTGTGGGTTTTGCGTGTGGCAGAGCACAGAATTATGGGAAGGCGTACGGCGTTTGTTTGAGGCAGACAGAGATAAGAGAGACTTCATAATGGAGAACCTTTTCTTTTCTTTCATTAAATTTTTGATGGTATCAACACATGTTATTTGCATGAATATATGATTATGAGTTCTTAAATTCTAAATAATAGTACCAATCTTATATTTTATGATTGTTAATATATATAGGGATAATAGCAGACACCCCCTTAGTTATGGGGTGATGTGCACTTTGCCTCTCAACTTATTGAAATGTGCGATTTACCCCCTTACTTATAAAAAATGTACACTTCACTCCATCGGGCAGATCGGGCAGGGACAAAGTGCTGCAAAACACATAAGTCAGGGGGCAAAGTGCTACAAAAACACATAAGTCAGGGGGCAAAAGTCTAATTTTTATGATAAGTGAAGTGCCTGAATCTGTCCGAGCTGCCCGAAGGAGTGAAGTGCACATTTTTAATAAGTGAGGGGGTAAATCGCACATTTCAATAAGTTGGGGGGCAAAATGCACATCATCCCATAACTGAGGGGGGTGTCTGCTATTATCCCATATATAATATATAGGGAGTTGATATTGGCACTCCCAAAAGTGATAATCACACTTCGATTCTATTTTATTTTTAATCAAATTACCAAAGTGCTCTTATATGATTTGAACACATAATTTCTCTTAATATGCAAGACAAATATAACTTTCACTTTATTATTCATCATTTTAAGGTTATTTTCATTTTTTAATATTTGAACACACTAAACAATATATATTGCAATTTTAGCATAATATTTTATTCATTTTTTCTCCTATTAACTTATTTTACATTTTCACTTAGTATATTTTAAGAATCATATAACTATTAAAAGTTAAAAATGGTGAGAACTTGAGGATTTTGAAATATATCATTTTCTTTGGATATCGGATAATTTTTTAAATTGTATTTTCATCACAAATTTGTGAAATATAATCTATTTTTCATTAAAAACTCTTTTATGCAATATAAGTTAAGCATTTACAATACAGCTACCTATATGATCAAATCACTATTTCATGTGATTTCTTTGACATCAACTCAAATACCAAAAGGAAAAGGAGTTAATTAATACACACCACAAATTCAAAATTATTATTTTATTTTACTTTTTTTTGCATTATGTGATTTCTTTGACATCAACTCAAATACCAAAAGAAAAAAAAAGAGTTAATTAATATACACCACAAAATCGAAATTATTATTATTTTTTACCTAATAGATACTGAACTTCATATATGAAGTAAAAACTTGACCTGGTGTAAGAATGCTAATACTATTGTTTTAGACAAATATTCTTAATAACTAATATTATTTTTTGCCTATTGACCTGATGTAAAAATATGAAGTAAAAACTTGACCTGGTGTAAGAAATTTTAACCTGATTTTGACTAGTGTGTATAAGAAAGCTAATATTATTATTTTAGATAATATTACTGATAACAATTGCCTAATGTTTAACCTGATGTAAAAATATGAAGTAAAAATTTGACTTGATGTAAAAAAACTTGACCTGATTTTAGCTAATGTATATAAGAAAGTTAATATTATTATTTTAGACATTTATTGATAATCAATACTATCTTTTGCGTAATGTTTGACCTAATGTAAGAATATGAAAAAAAAACTTGACATAATTTTAACTAATGTATGTAAGATAGCTAATATTATTATTTTAAATAATTAATAATGATGTTCAAACATTAAAAATGTGAAGATAAACTTAAAAATGATGACTAGTATAGTGAAAACTATACTTGTCTTGAATATTAGGGATAATTGCAAAAAAAAACCCTTGTGTTATTTTGAAAGTGCTAAAAACCCCCCTATGTTAACGAAATATGTGAAACCCCCACTGTGAAATGTAAAAATTCTGCAAAAAAATCTCATTCCATCAAACTTAACAGAGCGTGAAATGCACGCGCGAGTGATGAGAGTTGAAAAGTTTTTATTTGGTTTTTCACGTATTAAAAATCTATTATATCCTTCTTCTTTTTTTCCTTTTTTTTTTTTTGCCCTTTTTTCTTCTTCTTCATCTTGTTTTCCACCATAGCCACCTCCACCCACCCACCAACCACCGGCGAACCCACAATCACCACGCAACCACCACCACTTCACACCACCACCAGACGTAGCCACCACCACCACTTCACACACACCCTGGAGACGAAACCCACAACCACCATGCAGCCACCGCCATTTCACACCACCACACGCAGCCACCACCACCACTTCACACACACCCCGAAGACGAACCCACAACCACCACGCAGCCACCACCACTTCACACACACCCCCGGAGATGAACCCACAACCACCACGCAGCCACCACCACTTCACACCACCACCACCATCACCACACCCAGCCACCGCCACCACTTCACACACACCCCGGAAACGAACCCACAACCACCACGCAGCCACCACCACCACCACCACCACTTCACACACACCACGATCAACACCACCACCACAACACACAGTACCACAAACTTCACATAAATACCATGAAATTATCAATTTTAAGGGTTTGGGGATTGTGGGGTTGGGTTGGGATCTTTTTGCAAGAAGAAGATTTGTGAAGCGGAAGAAGAAGAAGAAGACCCCCTGCATTTGGGGGTTTTCACTTTTTTTTTCTTTTTTTTTTATTTTTCTTATTTAAAAAATTTATTTTCCTTTTCTTTTATCTCAAAAAAATATGAGCCTTTGATTTTAAAGATTTAGATCCAATGGTTAATAATATAAGGGTATAATGGATATTTTACAAAAAAACTAACGGTGTTAAACCCTATTTAACGGTGGGGGAGAGTGTGCAATATTTTTACATTTCACAGGGGGGGTTTTCACCTATTTCGTTAACACATGAGGGTTTTTAGCACTTTGAAAATAACACAGGGGGATTTTTTGCAATTATCCTTAAATATTAAGAGAAGATGTGTGTTCAAATAATACATGGGTACTTTGGTCATTTAGTTAAAATAAAATAAATTGGGAGTGTGATTATCACTTTTGGGAGTGTTAATATCAACTTTCTATATATATATATATATATATATATATATATAGCATGTTAAAGTTTTAATAATTTATTTGGTGTTAAGATTTTGATGAGGAAAGAAAAGTTCAGGAAAATAATTTAGATTATTAACTTGTTGTGAAAAATAGTATAAAATACAAAAAACTTGAAGGAAAATGTAATGTATCCAATCGTAACTTTGCGTCGAGATACGAAATACTGAATATGTAAAGAAGAATAATTAAAATATAAATCTATAGTTTCATAATTTACTATTTATAATCTGCATGATTAAAAGATTTGATTCAGTTTTGATGATTATAATCGAGAAAAATATTCATAAAATTATTAAATTATATTAATTTAATTTAAAATATAATAATACATGGTTGAAAGACTTAATAAAACAAATTTTAAAAAAATAATTGATAATTATCATTACTATGAGAAATAGTTACAAGAAAAATAGTATTTTATTTGAATTTAAATTACCATTGCCTTGAAAGATAAAGAGTATTGAATTTAATAAAATGAGGAGCACAAAGAGAAAATTAGAAGAAAGATAACAAGTATTGAACTTAATAAAATGAGGAGCAAAAAGAGAAAATGTAGAATGTAATTAAATTAATAATAAATTGTTAACGATTACGTCATATTTATAGGATTAATGAGTTCATGGATCTCCTAACACGGGTTTGGTCTTCTTGAGGGTTATTGTATATATGGTTTGAAGAAATGTTAGGTTTATATGTAGAAGAGAAAACGAAGAAAAATTATATTTTTCATTTCTAAACTTGTTGATTAAAATACATCTCCGTGTTTCAGCCATGATATATTTAGTCTTCCAACTTGTGAATTTCAGACACTTTTAGTTCCTACTCTTAACTTTTCATCTAAATTTACAGAATCCCCTAAAAAGACCAAAATTAGGATTTTGTTAGGTTTTTTAATTTTGGGATTTTCAATTTTCAAATCAGTTTTACCTATGTCGACAAATGACTAGCCAATTTGGAAACAAAGGACAAGTGAATCCCAATACACCAGGTCTCCTCGATGCCGCACTCGGTGTGGTGCACCGGGTGCGGCAGAGGGTGACATCTGTCAACTTCCTCTTATTTTATTATTTTATTCTTTTTTGTTTTTCTTTTATTTATTTTTAATTCTCTTATTCCTTTTTCACTTGCTTTTTTTTTTTATTCTTTTTCTTGTCTCTTGTCTTGGGAAATTGATAAATCTTTTTCATCCAACTCATGTATATTTGTATATTATATTTTTGAATAATACTAAGCTCTTTGATATTTTATTATAATTATTTTTTATTATTAATATTAAATAATTTAAATTGTGAGCGATTATAATTAAAGTATGATTCAATCAATCCTACTTGAATCGCTCGGTTTAAAGATGTAATTGTTTGATTTTGTGTTAGTATTCATCTACTTGTACGTGTTGTATTGAATTAAAATATAATTCAACCAATCTCACTTGAATCGCTCGGTTTAAAGATGAAATTGTTTGATTTTGTGTTAATATTCGTCTACTCGTACGTGTTGTCTTGGGTTGAATTTTCAATATTAATCTGCCTGAATTTTCAATTTCAAAAAAAAAATTCTTAACTTTCAAACCAAAAAATGGGAAACGAAATAAAAAGTAAGAAATGTAAAAAGAATTTATAAAAGATTAAAAAGAAAAATTCAATATGAAATCGCTCAAAATTCAGAAAGATTTATTAATACAAACCAAACTAAAAAAAATGAAAAAAAATAAGAGAATGAATTTAGAGAAAATTTGACAAACAAATTTAAAAAGAAAAACAAGGGAAAAAGGAATGAGAAGATTAAAGAAAATAAAAAACAATAAATACTAAAATAATGGAGGGGGTGACATCTGCCACACTCTGCCGCACCCGATGTGGTACCCAGTAAACCACACTGGGTGCGGCATCGAGGAGACCCAATACGCCATGTGAAAGATTGGATTAAAAAATGAAAAAATAATATAAAATAAAGAAATGAGTTAAAATTATAAAAATTATAAAATTAATCAAAATAATTAAAAGTTAAAAATTAATTAAAATAAAAAATATAATTGAAAAATTAAATAAAAAAACTTAAAAATAAATATAATTAAAATGAAATGAAATAAAAATAGTAATATAAATTCAAAAACAATTTAATATAATAATTAATTAAAAAAAATAACAACACCAGAAAAGCTGAGTTGTAGTATTTAGTTTAATGTTTTCCTATTTTTATTTTCTTAAACTTATTTAACATATTTAATAAAATATATTTTATCTTAATATTTAATTTAATTTGAGATTTGTTTATTAATTAAATATTTTTCATATTTATTAAATTATATTGAGAAATTTATATTTAATCTTTTATCATATTTAGAACATAAATTTAATTTAAAATATATAATCTTAAATATTTTCTAATTCTTAGATATTTTTTATGTTTTTTTTAATTAATTTTTAGATATTCAAATGTTTGTTCTATTTGTTAAATTATTTTTATTCATGTCAGAATTTAAAACTAAATAAAAATTTAAGAAAGTACCACCTAGGATTAATGAAGTCTGGATTTGAACATTTTTTCCCCAATTTGAGCTCACGTGAACATTTCCATTAGTTTTTAATGGAAGTTTGACAACGGGGACTACATTTGTTCGAAATTTGTAAGTTGAGAGACTAAATCTGTTAAGGCAGAAATATGAGGGACCAAATGTATTTTAGTCGACAAGTTTAGGGACAAAGTATGCATTTTTCCCGGAAATTAATTTATGTACAAAATATTCTCAAGAAGTAGCCTATAATAACAAATATTTGTCAAACAATAATCATAGGGAATTATGTTATTTAAAGATTTTGATATAATTACAATCATTTGACATTAATAAGTTGATTCCAATGTATAAATTAGTATAATTTTACAAAGTCTAAACACATATGCAACAATTTTTTTTTTTTTTGCTTTATTAGACAAATTATCATGTCAAGCCGGTGAAATCTATAGTGACTATTTTGGGAGCCTAACCACTCGGTAAAGCTTCGTTCGCAAAAGTTGGTTGAGACATTTATTCAATTGATCACCGCAGTCCACCAACACACTAAAAATAAACTCTAATCTCCTTTAAATTAAATATTACGATCAATCGATCACTAGTAACTCATAATACAAACATGTCAAGTGATGAACTTATGTCCTTAATAATATTTGAATTATGATATTTAAATATTTCTTTTATCTTGTTTTTTTTATAGTTAATTATGATATTTAAATAAGAATTAGAGAATTAACCATTGCACATAATTACTTTCATAGATTCCTATTCAATTGTCTTCAATTCATTATTCTCGTTTTTATGAGTTGTCACCTTTTAAAGGTTTGCTGCAATCGAGAGCATAAATTCCCCCCGTAAAACACACGATACCTTTTTATTATTTTACTTTTGTTATTTTTCTTCGAGAACGGATTAATTTTATAGGGCCGATAAATTAATTTATTACTAGAACAGTGAAACATTATGACTACTGAAATGTTACGACATTGACTATGTATGTCCATCATCGGAAAATGAGGTTGGATTGGTCAAATGATTCAAATTTTTTGGTGTAAGGATGTTACATAATGTTGTAGTCGATGAATATATAATGAACAGTTGGGCGAAGGAAACAAAAAGGTCTGGGTTGCATATATGTCCCACATTTTTGTAACTAATGGATAAAAATAAAATGATAATTTATGAAATATTTGTCGTACATCCAATCACACAATACAATATCTATTAAATATAACATAAAATAAAGCGGTGTAAAAATTAGGTGGGGATTGCACTTGCTTATCAAATGGAGGGGGTACAATACTTAAAAGGTTGTTTGGCCCAACTTTTCAAACGCTAAAAATTGCGTTTAGATTCTTAACCACAATTTTTGGTGTGTTTGGCCCTATTTCCTATAATCTCGTTTAGGCATTTCTACATTACAAAACCACGTTATGAAAAAACTGGAAATCATAGCTTTTGCTATAATCATTTTTGCAAGAATCAATTATCTCATAATCGATTATTTAGGCAAACTCACCCTTATTGGTCTATATATTGTTGAGAGTTCTTTTAGCACTATAGGATTAGTAGGTCGCTTAATGAAACAAGGACGAAGCTGAGGCCCTAAGATGTTAGACGTCTTGAGCTCTACTCTTACTAACAATATGTGGACATTTATCTACTTTCATAATAGTTTTTAAATCTACACCAAAGAAAAAATAGATATTACACCAAAAAAAATAGTTGTTAAATGATTGCAATAGTTGCTGATTGTGATAGTTGCTAGTTGACTGTAAATTGTTAGTATTTGATATTCATACTACAATCATGACGTGTATCATGTAAACGAAGCATTAAAAATAAATATAAAACAAGGTCGACCATATAAAATAAATTTGTCAACTGACTGTTTAATTTGGCTAAACCCAAAAATTTGAAAAACACATCACAATCCTAAGAAATATAATGGTGTTAATTTATTGTAACCAAAAATTATTACGAGCCGTAGGGTATCGAGACAAATGCAAAATTAAAGTTGAATAAGCATCTGTTTTTCTTTCTTTTGACAAGTTATTATAGTTCTATTTTTTTTTCTTAATTTATTATTTTTTTAATAGCTGCGACGGTTCTGTGTTGTTTTGCTCTATAACATATCTATGTACCTATATGTTTAGTCTTATCTTATTTGTTTGGAGGGATAAGATCAGGAGAATTGATAAGTAATTCGAGATTACATATGTTGAAGCTGTAATGTGAGGATACAAACACAACGATATAGATGCAGCATCAGGGTTCAGGGTATAGACAAGAGACGCGACAATTTTTGAAAATCTTAGAACACATCACCCTCAAACATGGTTTTATAATCGAATACATTTATATGCCAATGAAAAATATAACCCTATTGGCGAAGCTAAGCCCCTAAGATAGAAGAAGTCTTGGATTCTATTTGTACCGATGATGTGTGAACCTTTCTATATTTTTGTAGTAGTTCTTAGATGATTGTAATAGTTGCTAATTGAGTGTAGATTGTTTCCATTCGATATTAACAACTTGTATCACTTAACCAATTCAAGATTGTTTCTATTCTATTTATTTTTTGAAGGAAAAAAGGTCATCTTATTTCAATCAATAAAAAGTTTACAACGTCAAGAATAATACAATTTATATAGACTGTCTCTAACGATATAGTAAAGATCAATCGAAACACCGAGAATCAAATTTCTTCAAAATAACGAATCTTAAAGAAAATCAATGAGCACAAGAAAACTCTTGTGCAAAAGAACACACTCTTATTCAAGAGAGGCAAAACTTTTATTCGAGAGAGAAAATAAAATACTAAACTAAAGATCTAAAAAACTATATAAAAGTTAACGTATCACCCCTCTTAATCTAGTTAGATCCATCTCCATCTCGTCAAAATTGAAGCTGGGATACACAACTTAAAAGAGGATGTTTCAACCCAACCCGCCGAAAATGATGGTGACAGCAGTGGTGATGGATACAACTGTTTCATCAAGCCATCGTCGACGTAGAAGAAGAGAAGAAAGGAATGCTATGGTTTCCAGGAATAGAAAAGAGAGATGCAGACCCGTGTCAAATTGAGTTATTTGTTTAACTAGTTTTGAGTAAACATTTTAATACAATAAAATCTTTTCTTTTTGTTTCAAGATTGTTTCTATTTAATATTAACAACTTGTATCTGAGTATTCAATCCACTCAAAACAAAAAAAATTATAATGTTGTTTGGTCTTTTAATTAGTCAATCCAAAACAAGAACGAATAGGTGATTATGGTCCCACAATACAATTTGGATCCATTATTATTAAGAAAAATTGAACACTTACCCTTTCACTTATTGTGTTATTATCAACCCTCTCTCATTTATTTAGAATTACTAACACCCTCTCAAGGGGGCTATTTATAAGATTTACAGGAATAAATCTTTTAAGAATTTTTAAAAATACAGGCGGTATAATTGTAAGAAATGTCTTAACATAAGAGAGATTTTATGTAATTTTCAATAAATAATGGGGTTTCTGGTAATTTCATAATAAGTGAAGGCCCTGCATGTAATTTTTCCTTATTATTACTTAAATGAGAGATTAAAACCCATCTAGCTAATCAATCATGAATTAAAAGGAAAAAACAACCAACCAGTGAAACACATGACAAAAAAATGAGATAAGCTGCAAAAGTTTTGCATGCAAATTCTCAATTTTTTTTACATCTTATAGACTCTTTAAGTCTAAGTATACTTGTTTGCATAATTTCTTCTAAGATTATGTTTTATATATTATTCATATATATAATATGTACACACACATGCATAATAATGCCAGTGTAATCCCTAAAATAAAATTATTATATAGTAACATGTATACTTTTATATTGAACTACATATTATCAGTAGCCTTAGTATTCTTTTATTAAAAAATTTAATTTGTATTATTTGTCTTTCCAAATTTCTTTCCCTGTTAACAAGCAAAAAAGCAAACCAAATGGTTGGCGTTAACATCTATGTCTGTACGCTAATTAGCTTTTCAGTTTAGTCCCTCTTTTACTTAAAACCCCAAGGCTTTGTTCCTTTGTGTTTTCATAGGCTTATTTTTATGTGTATTCTCATTTGAAATTTAAAGATGAAAATACACATTTTACACTATTTTTAATTGTAAATATATTATTTTTATTTTTTATTTTCACATTTTTCAATAACTAATTTTCATTTTACCAAATTGCGCTCGCATTTTTTCTCTCTCACATCTTCTAAAAAATAATATTTTGATAACAATTGTAGTGTTATAGTAGAATAACATACATGATGTGTTTGGAACTTTGGATTTGTTTTCACTTCATTTTCAATTGTTATTTTAAAAAATGTATGGGAGAACGATTTCTTTGATTTTCGAGTGAAAACAGTAAAAAAAAATGGTAGGTTTGTTTTTGAAAATTGTTGAAATTGATGATTGGTGATGTGTAAAATAACTGAAAAGTAATGATTAGATGATAGAAGAGGAGAGAAAAGCGTTTAAAAGGATGAGAGAGAAAAGTGATAAAAAGGAAGTGATAGAAAAATGATGTGAAATGTAATTTTGAAAAAATAATTGAAATTTGTTGGGAATGTAAAAGTGAAAAGCCCCCTAACTATAGATCAGATCCACCAGATGGAGAAACTTCAATTCCGCATTGCTGCTGAGTCGTCAGACTTATCCACCAAGGGATTTGTGGAATTTCTATGGATTGCGTTGGGGAAATCTACCAAAGCTAGGTAGATAGATATTCTCCTTTCCCGCAGCTAAGGGCGAGTAAAAAAGAAAATCCAATGATTGTTTTTTAATCAGTGCAAAATTGAGAATATTTTCAGTTAAAGATGGTGTAAAGTGTGTTTTTTCATTTTCAGGTAAAAATGGAAATGGAAAAAGCGATATGAAAACACCGGCAAACATGACCATGTTATTCCTTCGGTAGATTTGTGCACATTTTAGGATCCATTTTGAATATTTTTACTGTTTTTTTTAGTCAAGTTTTATCGTTTTTACTTATAAATATGTTTAATCAATATAATATCATCTATTACTTTATATATATATATATTATTCACATAATCATTACTTTTAACTGATTCCATCATTTTAAACATAATCAACACAATCAATCGCAACCATTTTTGGGAATACAACTAAACATGCCTACATTTTCACACAAAAATCAACAAATTCATTTTTCCATACGTTTTAGGAGATGATGGTTGAAAATGAAATGAAAACACATCCAAATAGAGCGCAAACATCTCTCGACATCCCACATTTTTCAAAATGATTCACTATTTGAAAATTGTATTCATCTTATATTAGAAAAATTGCAAAATTGGTACTCTAAGTTGACCTACATGTTTTTTTGGTACAATCAGTTGGCCGAATAGCAATTTGAGTACATTAACTTGAAAAATTAGCAATTTTGGTTCAAATTGGCCGGAAAATTTTGAATTTGGCGGGAAAATTGACTTGAATTTGGGGATTTTGCTTAAATGGAGGGAAATATACCTTCAGTTTGGGAATTTTTGCATATAGAGGGGAAATTGACATTACATTTGTGGATTTAACTCAAATACTTACAAATCTTTTTAATTTATTTAAATTTTTGGAAATTTCAATTCAAGTTTTTGTTTATCTAAGTTATTTTTTTATTTATTATACATAAAATTTGTATAATTAACATATCTATAAAATAAGTTAAAGTAAAATTATAATATTATATGCATAAATGCAAACTAATTTTTTTTATTTAGTATTCTAAATGTTATTATTTTTTCAAAAAAATCTTGATTTTTTTCTTTCTTTGTTTTTATTTTAGTATTATTTGCTGATTTTTCAAAATTTTTGATTATTTACGAGTTTTTTATTTTTTTTACATTTTTTTAGTTTTTAAGTAATTTATATTTTGTCAATGGAAATCGTTTACCACCATTAAATTTTTTTGGTTAAAATTTAAAATTAGTTTGAGATATAATTCCTAATATTTTTTAGTTTTTAAAAATATTTTAATATTTTTCATATTTTTTATTTTTTTTATATTTTATGAATTAAAAATTGGCATGTATATTTTAATACTTTTTAAAAATTGGCATGCACACTTTTTAGATAATTACCATTTTTTCCATTGACTAAATAAATAAATTAAAAATTCAGAAAAATAAAAAAAGTAGAAACTAAAAAAATTCTGATTTTTTTTCAAACTTATGACAATTTAGAAAATATATGAATAAAAAAATATTTTAAAAACTAGAAATATTAGAAATTACATTTCAAATTAATTTTTAAATTTAAGTAAAATAAACTTTAATGGTGGCAAAAGATTTCCATTGACAAAAATGAATTAATTAAAAAATAAAAGAAAATGTAAAATGTAAAAACCATAAAAAGCTCAAAATCGTAAATAATCAAAATAGTTTTGAAAAATTAACAAATAATATGAAATAATACAAAAATTAGAAAAATAAAAACGAAGAAAGAAAAAAAATATTTTTTTAAAAAAATAGAAAAATTTAGAATACTAAGTAAAAAAATAATTTAGTTTGAATGTAGGCACATAATATTAATTTTTTACTTTAAATTATTTTATAGATACATTAATTATACAAAAAAAATTATACAAATTTTATTTATAATCAATACAAAATAAATAAGATAAATAAATATTTAAATTGAAACTTCCAAAAATATAAATAAATTAAAAAGATTTGAAAGTATTTGAGTTAAATACCCAAATTAAAGGTCAGTTTTCCTTCTATATGCAAAAATTCCCAAATTGAAGGTAATTCTCCCTTCATTTCAGCAAAATCTCCAAATTTAGGTCAATTTTCCCATCATATGATATTTTTCGGCCAAATTCAAAATTTTCCGTTCAATTTGTACCAAAATTGCGAATTTTTTCAAGTTAATGTGTTCAAATTGCAACCCGGCTAACTTATTGTATTAAAAAAAGGTATAGGCCAACTTAGAGTACCAATTTTACAATTTTCCCTTCATATAAAGGCTTATGTGTACAAAATTTATGTCATTAATAAATTTAAATAAAAATTTAATGCAGACGACGTACTTATGAACAATGGAACATGATATGAAATACTATTTAAAATAAAAAATCACAATTTTTTTCTCTCTTCAAAGAATTGATTCATTTTATAATTGACCGATTTCATTATGACTAGTCTAATCTACACAATTAAATTAGCACGAGCGATATGCATCTTACAACACAACCCCTACAAACAAAGGTGTAGTAATTCAATCTACCCAAGCCAATATAAGACAAAGTGCAACTAGGTGCTAAGGAAGCCCATCTCACAGCCCGACCATCAGGACTAGGGATGTAAACGAGCCGAGCTCGAGCCGAGCCTGACGATTTTGCCAGGCTCGAGCTCGAGCTCGAGCCTGAGCCTGCGAGCTCGAGCTTGTCGAGCTCGACTCAAGGGAGCTCGAGCGAGCTCAAGCTCGCGAGCCTGAGCCAGGCTCGCGAGCTTGAGCCTAAATTTTTAATATATTTAATATTTATATATTTAATATATATAATTAATATTTAATATTTATATATTAAATATTTAATATATATAATTAATATTTAATATTTATATATTAAATATTTAATATATATAATTAATATTTATAATATAAAAATATTTTAAATATAAAATAAATATATATAAAAATTATGAAGAAGCTCGCGAGCCGGGCTCGCGAGCTTTTTGCAGAGACAAACAGGCTTGAGCTCGGGCTCGTGAAGCTCGAGCTCGAGTTGAGCTCGAGTCGAGCCGGCTCGGCTCAACTTACATCCCTAATCAGGACGATAACTATGAGGTCTTGGATTGGCATCCCATATTCCCATTAACTTGTGGGTCTTAGACCCATAGTCAATTTTATAGCAGATATTAGAGTGTTTTTTTTTTATTAGGGAATATCGATCATTTTATTTCATTCAATAAAAAATTATTTTGTTTTGTGACTATCAGCCCGGATTTATCGGGCTGAGATTACTTTATTTTTGGGTAACCCCCTTCTTTATTAAAAAAATAAAAAATTTACAGCGTCAAGAATAATACAACTTATATTGTCTCTAACGATGTAGTAATAACAAATTGAAACACCTAATATCAAGTTTTTTCAAAATAACAAATCTTAAGAACTAACCAAACGAGCACAAAAAAACTCTTGTGCAAAAGACTACACTCTTATTCAAAAGAGACGAAACTCTCATTCGAGAGAGAGAACATCTATCATTCGAGAGAGAAAATAAAATATTAAACAAAATATCTAAAAGTTATATAAAATCTAATGTATCGTCCGTCTTTATTTCGTCAGATCCATCTTTGTCTCGTTAGATCTATCTCCATCTCATCAGATGTGAAGTTGGGATACACAACTTGAAGGAGGGTGCTCTAACCCAGCCCACCGGCAATGGTGGTGATATCGGTAGTGACGGAGGTGTCTGATTCACCAAACCAAACCATCACCGGCGGAGAAGAAGAGAAGAAATATAAGTAGGGTTTTGAGAGAGATATATGGGGGAGGCGGCTAATTGTCATCGTTGTTGATAATTATGGCTGATTACTAGTTCTTAATGATTTACGACTGATTGTCATCGTTGTCGATAATTGATTTCAAGGGAAAATTCTATGATGGACTCGTTCCATTGGTCCTAGTGTATTAAACACCACACATTTGGGTTGGGGTGGGTGGTTTGTATCACCCACCACCTATGTTTTTACCACCCACACCAACATAAATATGTGGTGTTTAAGGCACCAGGACCAACGAGATGAAACTGACATAGAATTACCCTTGATTTCAAGATGATGATACATGTAATTGTTTAAGAAAAAAGTTAGTAATATTTTATTTCAGCCTCAATGTTAGGTAAGTATTTCATATGTACTATTGCCAAAAATATCATCGACATTCAAGAAAATATCCAAACGGGACTAGGATTTGTGTACTTTACTCGGGTCAACCTGAGCCAAAAGAATGCTTTGACAGTCTGAACCATGTGGCGCTCGAGATTGACCATGCATCTAAAACCTATAAATACCCATTCATTTGTCACAATTGGATATGACTTTGCTGTTTTAGTTTGATGTTAGAGGTTATCCTGGGACTTGAGGTTCCAAGATCTCCCAAGAATCATCCATATAAACTGGCCATTTTACATCCTTAAACTCGACCAACGTGTTTTTTGCCGAGAAATATGGCATGGACTCTTCTGAAGATGCAACCTGCCAAGCTAATGCTAATTAGAGGGTGCAATTTGCAAATATATATTAAGGGTGTATTGCACGAAAATGTGCTAATTTGAGGGTGCAATACGCAAATTTATAATTTAAGAGTGAGTTATGCGAAAGTATATTAATTTAAGGGCGCAAAGTGCGTATTACCCCTAAAACATTTCAATTGTGTAATCCACCAAAATATAATTGAAACTCTCGACAAAAGTTAGAAATTAAGCCAACGTACGTGGACTTAGTTGGTAAGGACGGTCCACATTTTCTTAGAAAGTTGTTTGTTTGATTCCCTATACCTGTATGAAAGTTATGTTAATGGGTGATCTGTAAGTAACTTTATAAGCTTGACTTAGTTGGTAAGGACGGTCCACATTTCCTAAGAAGGTTGTGTGTTTGATTTCATGATATGAGAGTTATGTTGGTGGGCGATCTGTAAGTAGCTCTATAAGCGATCGATTTTTGGTCTCGAAAGCATATCCTGACCTGGTAGTTGATTGGAGCCTATCTAAATTAAGCTTTTATCTACCAAAAAAATCAAAAAAAAAAAGAGAAAAACTAAAAATCAAAGGGAAAAGAGGACAAGCCTGAAAGATCTTGCAGATAAAACCCCTCCTCTGCATACTCCTTGAAGTAGCTAAAGCCTATTAGCCCCCTTTTCCTCTCTCTCTTCTCCTCCATTTCTCTCTTTTCAGTTTTCAGTACCACATAGAGAGAGAGAGATTAAAGGGCAACAAGAAAAGGGTAAAAAGACAAAGATTAGACATAAGAAGATATGATGCAGAGCCAAAGATTCAATCTTTTGAGCTTTACTTAGAAAATAATGAACAAAGGCTTCTGTATCTTCTTCTCAGAAGAAGAAGAACAACAACATGGTTTCACATTTTCAATCCCTTCTTCAAAATCCAATCTTTGATGCCCTTTACTGTGCGGAAGAGCGTTTCGATGAAGATTTGTGTTGCGGATTTAATGAGATTCAACAAAAGCCCTTTGATTTACTGTCCGAGCACGACCTTTTATGGGAGGATGACGAAGTTGTAACCCTAATTTTTAATGAACAAAAACAAGCCCATTTGAGATGCGATGAAGTGAAATACTCAGATGGGTGTTTGAAAGTGGCGAGAAATGAGTCGATTAAGTGGATTTTGAATGTTGTTGGTCACTATGGGTTTACCGCCATTACTGGCGTTTTAGCTGTCAACTATTACGATCGGTTTACTACTAGTTCGTGTTTTGGCAACGATAAGCCATGGATGAGCCAATTGGCAGCTGTGGCTTGTCTTTCCATAGCTGCTAAGGTTGAAGAGACTCAAGTTCCTCTTTTGTTAGACCTTCAAGTATGTTTGTTTATTGTTTTCGCCTTTTGTGTGTTGCGTATTAGGTGTTTGTGGAAATGTCTCTGTGAATAATGTTTTATGGGTTTGTTTTTTTGTTGTTTTAGGTGGAAGAGTCCAGGTATGTGTTTGAAGCAAAGACTATTCAGAGAATGGAGCTTTTGGTGCTTTCGACGCTGCAATGGAGAATGAATCCCGTCACGCCAATCTCGTTCATCGATCACGTTGTGAGGAGATTTGGGTTGTTAAGCAATCTACATTGTGGGTTTTTGAAGAGGTGTGAGAGTTTGATTCTCTCAATTATCGCCGGTATGTGGATGGAATGGGTTTAATGTTTGTTTATATTGATTTATCTATGATTTTAGCTTTGTCGTGTTCTGATGCGGTCGAGTTTATACACGAATGCAGATTGTAGGCTTGTGAATTATCTCCCTTCTGTTATTGCTGCTGCAACAATGAGTTATGTTATTAGAGAGATCGGGCCCTGTGATGCAATGGAGTATCAGAATCAACTTATGAGTGTGCTGAGAACTAGCAAGGTTATCTTAGTCACTTGCTTATGTCTTTTTATATATCGATCTTTTCTACAATAATTTAGAAATTGGTTACACGTATTTGAAATTAATTAAGATATCCATTCTTGATTATGCATTTCAACAGGAGAAGATTGATGATTGCTATAAACTTATAACGGAGGTGATGGATGATCATAGCGGTAAATTTTGCCACAAGCGTAAACACGAGCCTATACCGGGAAGTCCAAGTGGTGTTATCGATGCCTATTTCAGTTCAGATAACTCTAATGATTCGTGGGCCGTTGGATCATCGGTAGCATCATCACCAGAGCCTTTGATTAAGAGAAGCAGAGGTCTGAGCCATGGCTAAGCGTCTTCATTGAATTCTCGTTTTCTTGATTATCTGATTGGCAATGGTACTTCGTAATCACTCTTTTAGCTAATATGTTTTCTATCATAATTCATCGCAATGATGTGACATTATACTATATCTCACTGTTTGGGCCATTCCTATTTAATGGATCAAAACATGTTTAACAATTGACTCTTATCACCTCATTTGGTTGGGGAATGGAGAGTGAGATTGGAGCAAGAGGTTATTGGAGTTTCTTCATTCATTAGCATCCTTAGAACTTTTTTTTTTTTATAAAATAAAAATTCATCACATCCCTTTTCTTCTTAATGCTGCTATATTGCCCGTGTTGTTAAATGCTATCCATTTGAGATTGTCGAGGGTTACGTTATACATTGACATAATAATGTATACACCGACGACTCACACAATTGATTTGGGTAGCACCCAAGTCATTTTGAATGAAATTTTCTCATTGTTGGGAGATTCTCCTGTGGATTGAGTCCAATAAAGGTTGGTTCCCTGGGGATATTGCCCAAGCCAAATCCTCTGCATCACAACCGTGTTACATTTCCTGTTATCGATTCATCACATGTGTGACAAGTGTATTCATGGTTGGTTGTTCAGAATTTGGAGAGTGAAAAGGAAGTGATGCACCAGATACTGACCACCCATGTACACAGTCATACAACCGTCCGTGTCTTAGGAAGTGTAACATGGTTGTGTTACAGAGGATTTGAACTAGATATTACCATCCTCACCACTAGGGACAGAGTTAGGAATTTTACTGAGAGGGCGAGATTGTTGTTCATATAGACGAAGTATTCAAGCCCCTCGCGGTATGGTACGCTATATTTATGGAAAAAATAGAACTATGTTCAATTACAACTTTTGACATACTTTATACTCTTATATCTCTTTCGTTAGAGACAGAATTTTGGGTTTGAGAGAACAAACTCAAAGAGAAGGGAGAAGGCATGATATTTTTCGATTTTGAAGAGGGGCCGGGGGGGGGGGGGGGGCGCACCCTCCAGATGTATACACCGACGACTCACACAATTGATTTGGGTAGCACCAAGTCATTTTGAATGAAATTTTCTCATTGTTGGGAGATTCTCCTGAGTCCAATAAAGGTTGGTTCCTTGGGGATATTACCCAAGCCAAATCCTCTGCATCACAACCGAGTTACAGTTCCTGTTATCGGTTTATCATATGTGTGACAAGTGTATTCATGATTGGTTGTTCAGAATTTAGAGAGTGAAAAGGAAGTGATGCAAAAAAAATTTTTTGAAAATTTTGTCACTAGATACTGACCATCCATGTACACAGTCATACAACCATCCGTGTCATAGGAAGTATAACATGGTTGTGTTACTGAGGATTTGAACTAGATATTACCATCCTCACCACTAGGGACGTAGTTAGGAATTTTATTGAGGGGGGCGAGATTGTTATGATATAGTTATATATATTTTTTTTGGCCAGATAGACGAAGTATTCAAGGCCCCTCGCGGTACGGTACGCTATATTTATAGGAGAAAACATAATAAGTAATTATGTTCAATTACAACTTTTGACATACTTTATACTTTTATATATCTTTAGTTATAATTAGAATTTTGGATTTGAGAGAACGAACTCAAAGAGAAGGGAGAAGGCGTGATATATTTTGATTTTGAGGGATGGAGGCCGAAATTCAAATATTAATTTTTTTTTAAGGTAAGAAAAATAATTTTCAAAATTGAGGGGGCGCGAGCCCGAGCTCCATCCCTGCTCACCACCATGATTGACGATCGTGGATGGACTGGACTCGGATCACCCAAGAATCACGACCCTATTCCCCCTTGGGAAAATTCTATGCTGGGCCGAGACCTAGCCAGGGCCGTTGGATCCCCCCACATGGGGGGGAGGGGGGTTAAATGGGATTTTGACCCCCCCCCCTGTTGGGGGGATCTAATGGCTGTGGCTGGGCCGAGACCATAGAAACGCCCTTCCCCCTTGCATGTTATACATATATAATGCCTATACCTAAGGTTTGATGAAGAATCAAAGACAAGAATTGGCTTCCCCAAGTCCCCTTAGGTTTTCTCATGGGAGGAATTTGATAAATTAAGAAAGGCCTCTCCATATAGGACAGGTTGGCAATGGATTTTGTGCTTTTTAACTGTTTTTTGTTTTTGTTTTGATTAACTTATTGAACTAAAATGTGGAGAGATGTCTCTATGGTGGGAACACGTTGTCTGCCAGTGGGATTCAAATGAGGTTTCATACACTTTTCTTGCTTGATTTTGAACTAATTGACAAGAACCCTCTCCTGTCCTAACAATCAAATAAGAAAAAATTATATTTTTCATAACTTAATTTAGGAATGCTAAAAAGATTCTTCAAAACATTTTCCCTTGACACATATTAAATATAAATATGAACGTACACATGATATCTCTGGTTCATTCCATCTGAAATAGTTTTTTCCAATAATTTTTTCCATGTCATTGTTTGAATACATACATGAATTGAAAGCTTTTCATTCGTAAATTTTTATATTTAAATATAATTATATATATTATGGTTGTGTAGTGTGAATAAGGTTATAATAGTAATACTAAATTAAATTATAGTTTCAGTGTAATTGTATTTAAGTGAGCCAAAAAAATACTTGAAAGTGCTATACATACAATTATTATATTAAATTTTGATATAAATACATATAAATAAATAAAAGATTTAAATACTTTTATATACGACTACACTTGTATGCATAACAAGGTATAAAAGATTTTGACATATAATACATACATATGTGTGTGTATATATATATATTTAAGCCTTTTTTTTATTTACCCACGGGGTGTTCGAGCCAGCTTTCGATGACTAATCCTCGCTCGCGGTTCGTGGCTGCCACTGGCCAAACATTATTTTGACAACGCAGGGAATCGGTCCTGGGAACACATCAGCATCGACCCCAAGTTGTCCCAGTGGCAGCCTTATACTATTGGGCCAAGAGGTTTGGTTAAATATATATATATATATATATTTAAGCTTACATATAATATTCATACTTAAATTGTGTGAATACACACCCACACACACATATATATATACATACTTGTACAATCAATTTATTTATATAATACAAATTATATACATATATATACACATGCACATATATATACCATATAAATACATAATTTCTGATATAGAGAATACTTACACATATAGAATTATGTATATATATATAAATAAAGCACATAATAAAATGTACTATATATACTATAAATACAATATATATAATATTTATATAAGTTACTTATATAAATCATATTTATATTGTAGTTATAAATGTACATGTGTATCACACATACAAATATAAATGTATTTATACCTATATTTATATATATATATATATATATATGTATATTTGTGTGTGTGTTCATAATATATAGAGCAATTTACATATATTTAATTAAATATAAAAAACAAAACATAGTATAGATATATACTACTATCGTTGTAATGTGTAATTTTGTATGTAAAAGAGTGGCTTTCCTTTTTAATTATGATTCCCAATTATTCTCATTTCGATTCCTCGAAAAATTCTATCTCGCTCTCAGCTCGACTACACCTAAGTGTCCCCTATTTTTGAGAAATGACTATTCTTACTTTCAGTGGGAATAAGCAATCTGTGGATTGGTTCCACTTCTCATCAGGATCTTACCAAACATAAAGTGAGATTAAATAATTGAGAAAAATCTTTTCTGAAATTCTCATTTTTTTGTACTAAACGTGCTCTTAGATTATACATGATAATTTACAATATATTTACATTGTGATCTATTGGCTCACAATTCTACTTGGCTAGTACTCAACTCGATTAGTTGGCATGAAATTTCCTGTCCAAAAGTTAATTCTCAAAGGTTGAATGATTCTTGCATGATGTCTTAAAGTCTTCAAGGTTGGTGTGTGCTTGGTGAAAACATGTCTAATGGTTTGTGACAGTTTTCAATGGCACAGCTAATTCAATTGGGCCACATATATACATCTATTTTTTTTTATTATTATAAATTAATTTCATTAAACAGTAAAAACAATGGGAAAACTCCCAATTACAACCAAAAGTGCACTAAAAAAAACTTGGCACTAACACAACCAACAACATAGGACACTGCATCGGGTTTCAAAAAGCGAGCACAAAAAGGAAAAAAATATTAGGAAAACAACTCAATATTGTTCTTGATATAAATGGGTTTACATGGTCCCAATACATGAATAATTGTGAATTACAATTGTCTCTTACTCTGAAATTCGAGTCCATATATATATATTTATGAAAAGGACCCATTCAAAGTCCAAAAGAATTCTTAAATATGAAAGTTTAAATATTTGGATCGAGATGTCAAGGCCGAAAAATCTATGCATCTATTTAATAATGAGAATATGTTAAATAATCTGACTACTTTCAATGTGCCACCTAATTTTCTAAAGATATACGGTCAAATCATTTAATTTGTTTTGAACGAGGACACATCATTTAATTTGAAAGACTAATACAATAGTACGGGACAATAATGAATTCTTGTTGCATATATAAAATCGAAATCAAGTAAAAGGAAGTTATCTATATTTTCAATATTCATTAATGAGTTTGGTGATGTGTTTGAAAATTTGATTCTTGAGTATATTTCAACTGAGTTCTGCAGAAATTAGCAGTATTTATTGATTCAACTTCAATATTCACTACTGCAGAAAATGAAAACGAATGAACATACAAAAAGATGTTACATTTATTTAGCCTTTTATGGTTAGATTTCGGAATAAATAATTTGTCTGTTTGATGAGGTATTATGATTTGTGACCTCAAATGGAGATGCATATAAAAGATGTCTTCAAGTTCTGCGGCAAAACGAAGAGGCATTTTCTATAGATCATTTTATAAATCTTGTTTCGTAATTGAGGCACTTTCTATAGATGGCAATACTCTCGAGAATTAGTTGGTACTAAGGGTGCAAGCGAGCTAAGCTCGACCCAAATTTCTTTGAGCTGGGCTCGACGAGCAATAAAATAGGAACTCGAGCTTTTTTGAGCTTGTGCTTTGGCGAGTCGAGTTGAGCTCAAGCTCGAAATTTAAAAAATATATATATATATATATGTATATATATATATTACTAAAGAATCATGACCTATATTAAGTACATCATTATATATATAAGCATATATGATTATATACTAATAATTAGCAATAATGTCTCTTTATATTTAAGGTTCGCAAATTCATAGTAAGTATGATTGGGCTCGACCTGGAATATTCGAGTTAGCCGGCTCGACACAATGGCGTCCCCTATTATATATAATATAACAAATTTTCTCTTTTTGGTTCGTGAACATAGGGAAAATTTTAAGGTGGACCGGGAGTGTTGCTCCCGGTCCATTTTACACAATACATTTACAATGAGTGAGTTGGTTTTCACACCCACCTACCCCTGTATAAATCACCCCACCCCAAATGCCTATGTGGTGAAAAATAGACTGAGAGCAACACTCCCGATCCACTATAGAATTACCTGTGGACATAGACACATAGCCCACCAATTTGAATCTTGACTCGGATCAAGAGGCATTTTCTGCAGACAACGAAACTCTTGAGAATTCGTTTAGGGACTAGGGTCGGTACATTGTAATTTTTTGAACGTAACTTTTTTTTTAAAAAAAAATGGATTTTATATATTATTCAATCTAAAGTTTACAACGTCTGGAACGATACAATTCATATCGACTCAAACGATGTAGTAAGAACATCTGAAACATCAACTATCAAGTTTCTTGAAGATAACAACTCTTAAGAACTCACAAACGAACACAAGAAAACTCTTGTGCTCAAGATCACACTCTTATTCAGGAGAAAAAAACTCTCATTTGAGAGAGAAATTGAACTCTCATTCGAGAGAGAAAATAAAAACTAAACACAAATATAAAATACTATCTAGAACCTAATTTATTGTTTGTCTTCATCTAGTTAGATCCACCTCTGTCTGATTAGATCCATTCATTGCTCGTCAGATTTGAAGTTGAGATTCATAATTTAAAGGAGGGTGCTTCAACCCAGCCCACCGATGATGGTGTTGACAATAGTGGTGATAGAGGTAACCGCCTCACCAAACCATCATCGGTGGAGAAGAAAAGAAGAAAAATATTAGGGTTTGAGAGTGAAGAAAAGGAGAGAGAGGATTACAAAAACTTTTTAGTTATTCTTTTTCAACGTAATTTAGATATATTAAATTCTCTCCTCTTAGCCCGGTTAATCTGAACCACTTAAATTATTTTATCTTGTTTCTCAATATATTTTCAGGATTTCTTGCTTATTATAAATGGGTATCAATTTATGAATCGGGGTTTTTTTAATTAGAATAATATAAAATTAAAAAAAAAATCTCAAAATAAAGATTTAGTTAATTAATAAAAGAATGCCGTCTTTAAAATTCTTTTTTTTAATTAAGGAAATAGAAGACGGCATGGTGCCGTCTTCTATTTCATTTTTTTTAATTGTTTTTTTCTATTTTTTTTTAATTCTATTAAGGAAATAGTTTTTTTTCGTATTTTCGACTCATTTTTTTTCCTTTTTCGTGCATTTTTAAATTTCGATTTGAACATATAAATTGTAAATTTTCATATAAATTTTGTAACCTCACAAGAATGTGATCATTTCGATGCCCGATTGAAGAAATATGACAAAGCAAAATAGCAACATTTGATCATTTTCTTAAAGAAAATAATGACTTTTCCTTATTTACGGCTCAGTTTTCTCTCTATTTCGTCCATTTTTAGGTTTCGACTTGAACATATAAATTGCAGACTTTCATATGAACTTTGTAACGCCACAAGAATGGGATCATTTCGATGCCCGGTTGAAGAAATGCGACAAAGCGAAAGAGAAATATTTGAGCATTTTTTTAAAGAAAATAATGACTTTTTCCTTATTTACGACTCAGTTTTCTCCTTTTTTCGTGCTTTTTTAGGTTCCGACTTGAACATATAAATTATAGACTTTCATATAAACTTTGCAACGCCACATGAATGGGATCATTTCGATGCCCGGTTGAAGAAATACGATAAAACAACATTTGAGCATTTTTTCAAAGAAAATAATGACATTTTTCTTGTTTTTGGCTCATTTTTCTCCCTTTTTCGTGCATTTTTAGGTTTCGACTTGAACATATAAATTGTAGGCTTTTATATAAACTTTGTAACGCCACAAGAATGAGATTATTTCGATGACCGGTTGATGAAATACGATAAAACAACATTTGAATGCTCAAATGTAGCATTTTCATTTTTTAATGCTCAAATGTTGCTTTATCGTATTTCTTCAACCGGACATCAAAATGATCCCATTCTTGTGGCGTTACAAAGTTTATATGAAAGCCTACAATTTATATGTTCAAGTCAAAACCTAAAATGCACGAAAAAGGGAGAAAACCGAAAACAAAGAAAACATTATTATTTTCTTTAAAAAAATGCTCAAATGTTGTTTTATCGTATTTCTTCAACCGGACATCGAAATGATCCCATTCATGTGGCGTTGCAAAGTTTATATGAAAATCTTCAATTGATATGTTCAAGTCGGAACCTAAAAATGCACGAAAAATGGAGAAAAATGAGCCTAAAATAAGGAAAAAGTCATTATTTTCTTTAAGAAAATGCTCAAATGTTGCTCTTTTACTTAATCGTATTTCTTTAATCGGACATCGAAATGATCCCATTTTTGTGTTGTTACAAAATTTATATGAATGTCTGCAATTGATATGTTCAAGTCGAAACCTAAAAATGCACGAAAAGAGGAGAAAAATGAGCCGGAAATAAAGAAAAAGTCATTATTTTTTTTAAAAAAAAAATGCTCAAATATTGTTTTATCGTAATTTTTCAACCGGACATCGAATGATCCCATTCTTATGGCGTTACAAAGTTTATATGAAAGTTTACAATTTATATATTCAAATCGAAACCTAAAAATGCACGAAAAAGGGAGAAAACTGAGCCGTAAATAAGGAGAACATCATTATTTTCTTTAAAAAAATGCTCAAATGTTACACTTTTGCTTTGTCGTATTTCTTCAACGGGGTATCAAAATGATCCCATTCTTATGGTGTTACAAAGTTCATATGAAAGTCTACAATTTATATGTTCAAGTCGAAACCTAAAAATGCACGAAAAAAGGAGAAAATTGAGCCGTAAATAAGAAAAAAGTCATTATTTTCTTTAAAAAAATACTCAAAAGTTGCTTTATCGTTTATTTTCAACCGGGCATCGAAATGATCCCATTTTTGTGGCGTTGCAAAGTTTATATGAAAGTCTACAATTTATATGTTCAAGTCGAAACCTAAAAATGTACGAAAAAGGGAGAAAACTGAGCCGTAAATAAGGGAAAAATTATTATTTTTTTTAAAAAAATACTCAAATGTTGCTCTTTCGCTTTTTCGTATTTCTTCAACCGGACATCAAAATAATCTCATTCTTGTAGCGTTACAAAGTTCATATGAAAGTCTACAATTTATAAGTTTAAGTCAAAACCTAAAAATACACGAAAAAGGGAGAAAACTGAGCCGTAAATAAGAAAAAAATTATTATTTTCTTTAAAAAATGCTCAAATATTGCTCTTTTGCTTTGTCGTATTTTTTCAATCGGGCATCGAAATGATCACATTCTTGTCGGGTTACTAAGTTTATATGAAAATCTACAATTTATATGTTCAAGTCAAACCTAAAAATGGACGAAAAACTAGCCGGAAACAAGAAAAAAGGCTATTTTCTTAATGGAATTAAAAAAAACAAGAAAAAACAATTAAAAAAAGGAAATAGAAGACGGCATGTCCTTAATTAAAAAAAAAAGTTTTTGAAGACGGTATCCAACTTGTCGTTTTCTAATTAGAAGACACCATCTTTCAAAATCATATTATTTTGAGATTTTTTTATTTATTTTATATTATTCTAATTAAAAACCCATGAATCGGTCCAGATAATTGAATTTATGAATCGGTCCAGATAATTGAATTTATGAATCGGTTTCCCCGAAAGAATGCCAATACCTGAAAATATGGGCTTTGGTTCTCTTTTAAATGTTACAGGCTTTTACTTTTACCAAAAAAAAAAAAAAAACAAAAAAAATGTTACGGGCTTTTACAGCTTGTTGGGTGGAAATTGCTGTTTAAAGAAAGTTCCCATTATGATATATTCTGACCAACTCAAGAACCCAATTGTGCAGTAGGTCCGCTCCCGACTCGATCACACCTAAATGTATTTTACAAGGGGAGTATATTACACTCTCCATATAATTATTCACTTATTTTATGAAATATATTTAAATAACAGAGCTGTGAGCAGACTAGAATTTCCCGTTCAACATCAACTAAGTGTAAACCACAACACTTCTCCAAGATGCTTTCCTTTTATGCCCATAAAACTTCCTTCTTTGAGTAGGGCACTATTTTTACCTTTTAGTGGGGTGTGTTTTTCATCTCGTATTTCATTGTATAAATATTCGTCAAATGTCTTTCATCACACTAATAGGTATGTTTTAGTAACTATTTTATATATTTAATACTCATATGTAACAATACAAGATGAAACATTAAATTGAAAAACAATAAAAAATGAAACATTAATTTAAAAAAGAAGTAATTTCTTACATATCCAACAAATAGAGCTGAAAAATGACTTAACCTTCCTGGCATTCAACTTAAGATCTCCTGCTAACAGCTCGATTTGTTATGGGAGCCAACCAAACTTGGATTTTTTTTGTTCAATAATTATTGAAGTTTGGCTCAATTAGCATAAAAATGATAAAAATTCTGAAAGCAATCAAATTACTTGAGTTTTATTTATCCTCGTCCGGCGCTCTGTATCTAGTTTAGTGTTTCTCTATCTAATTTCTTTTTTCTTTATTTCTCCTATGGCTGCCGCCGCCAACTTCTTCTCCTTTATCTCGTTTTCTCTTTTTGTTTTTCTATGACCGCCGTCTTTTTATTTTATGCCGCTGCCTTCTCTCTTTGGCCGCAGGCCGCCGCCGCTTTTAGTTTTGTTAGTTGTCGCCGCTCACCTTTTGAAAAAGAGGACTTGGAGCCGCCGCCTTTTTATTTTATGCCGCCTTCTTCTCTCTTTGGCCGCGGACTGACGCGCTTAGCCACCACCTTTAGTTTTGTTAGTTGCCGCCGCTCACCCTTAAAAAAATGAGGATTTGGAGCAGCCCCCGCCGCCTCTTAAGGCCAACCGCCACCTTTTATTTTTGTCGTTGTCTTCTTCTCAAATTCTTTATGATTAGATTTCTATGGTCCAGTCTCAACATTCAAGACTCTCACGTTTCGACTGCGGGGGACTATATGATAATATAATATCTTTCTATATCTTTCTAGTATTTATGTTAATTTAGGTTTCTTTATGTTTCCTTGTATTTATCTTTTTCTTGTTTATAGTTAGGGTTTCTTGTTTACCAAGTACATGTATCCCTATAAATATGTTAAGAAAACCCTAAACTGTAAAGAAGGTAAAAGATAAATAAAGTAATAAGAATAGTGGTCTAACTAGGAAAGCAATAATAATACTAATCTAACTAGGAGAGCAATAATAATATCTAACACTCCCCCGCAGTCGAAACGTGAAAGTCTTGAACATTGAGACTGAACAAAAAATCGAGAAAAGATGTTACGACTGTCCGGGCATAAAGAATGCTTAGTAGAGAGACTTTGACGAATACGTTTTTCAAGGTGGAGCAGTTTCGTCTGAAAATCATTAAATAAGGCGGCGGTTCAACGAAGACGCTTCTCAATGTAGAGCAGTTTCGTCTGAAAACCATTAAATAAGGCAGCGACTCCAAGTCCTTATTTTTTCAAGGGTGAGCTGATAGGAGTCATTTTTACGTGTTATTAAGCCCCTTTGCGTTTATGTTTTAGGTTCATTTATCGCTTGATTTTGTCACTTGTGTGTTTAATTCGTGCATTAAGTGATTTCAGGCCTTAAATGGATACAATCGAAAAACGGGCTGAAAAAGGACGTATAAAACAAGTTTAGGCTAAGATGTTTCACACCTCTACGACCAAACAAGCAAGAAACAAGCTGGAGTTAGCCAAAATCATATTTTAGTACCATTTCCACACACCTGGGCCCCAAATTAGAAACAATCTCCACGTTGGAACGCCATTTGGATAAATTTAGAGACCGAATTTGATGACGTGTCCTTCTACAAAGTTTTAGATCTATGTCTTATCTTTACATGGGGACTTGAATCATCCAATTCGGAGGTCTGTGGAGACGTTTATGAATAAAACACTATCCCTGCGCTGGAAAATACGAAAGTGGCAGCTCCCATTCTTAGTAGGTGGAAAACAAGAGAATGGTAGTTCACATTCTTGGTAGGAGGAAAGTAAGAGAATGGTAGGTGGAAAACAAGAGAATGGTAGTTCACATTCTTGGTAGGAGGAAAGTAAGAGAATGGTAGGTGGAAAACAAGAGAATGGTAGTTCACATTCTTGGTAGATGGAAAGCAAGAGAATGGTAGGTGGAAAGAAAAGAGAATGGAAGCACATGTTCTTGGTTGGTGAATTTTTTTGCTATAAAAGGAGGATTGGATGCCATCCTAAAAACACACTTGAAAACACATTCCCCATTGGGGGAGCCTAAACACATCCTATCATCATCTTCATCATCCTTAGATTAGTTATGAAGATTATCAAGAACCTTTGAAGGTGAAGAAATCAAGAAGCATGGAAGAGATGAAGATCGAAGTTCAACCATCAAAATACGAGGGAGTTTCTTAGATTTAGATTTGTTTTTGTCTATGAATATGAATCTTAATTTAAGTTCCTATCTTTTATCTTTTATGATGAAATAGATTCTTCGAACTAAGACCATGTTGAGGCTAAATTATGATAATTGAGTTATAAATTATGTTTTTCATATTAATTCTATTGTTGCTTTGTGTCTTGATCTTGTTTGAATGCATCATATGCTTAGCTACCATATGCATGATTTATTGCTTAAATTATTCGTTCGAGAGAAGGTGATTTAAGGTGCAAAGAGGATCATCACATAATCCGTAAAAAATAGGGAATTGCCCCTAGAGATAGGTAGAGATTCCCGGGTGCAGTTAGCCGGATTAATCCGGGGAAATTCTAGAACTTGAATGCATGATTGTTGGTTAGATTCTCGGATAGACATATCTAGAGAACCATCAATTGATCATAGGATTATTACAGCCGAGACATCGGGTAGTAATTATTTAAGGTTTTTTCCACCAAAGCAACATTAGTCTAATAATATGAGAACATGTTTATAGTGAAAATTGATTAATTTATGCCAACACATGTGTCTTAGTTGCTCTCTTCCATAGCTATCTTGATTGCTCTCTTCCACATGCGTCTTAGTTGCTCTCTTCCACATGCGACAACATAAACAAAGATAAAGAAAAAAAAATTATCCTAAACTAAACTAGATAAGGTGCGCCGGACGGGGTCGGCGACTTGAGGATGGCGGAAGCTAGAGATCAAGATACCATGGCTTGAAGTTATGGCTCTGATACCATGTTAGATTAGAGAAAACCCCGTAGGGAACTTGTATTACTGAGTAACATATTTATGGAGTTACAAGAGAGAGAATACAAGAAAATCCTAAACTGTAAAGAAGGTAAAAGATAAATAAGGTAATAAGAATAGTGGTCTAACTAGGAACGCAATAATAATACTAATCTAAATATATTAAATATCTTTGTATAGATTTAGGATATCTTTGTATCTTTTCCATGTTAATCTTTTACCTTATTTATAGATTAGGGTTTCTTGTCTCTTGTATCTATATATACGTTATTCATCAATACAAGTTTCCCTACGGGGTTTTCTATAATCTAACATGGTATCAGAGTCATGGCTTCAAGCCATGGTATCTCGATCCTTAGCTTCCGCCACCCGCCGTTCCCTGTCCGGCGCCTCTTCTTCTCTTCCTCTTCTCTTTTCTTTCCTCTCTTTAGATTTGTTATTCTGCTTCTTTATTGTCTTCTACTTCTTCTTCTTCTTCAGATTTTCAAGATTCTGCTCATTTTTGGTGTTGCAAATTTAATTTAATATATATAAAAAAATCAATTTCGAATTTTTTTTTGTTCTTTTTTAAAGATTTCTGGCTGTTATTCCGCCGAAAAAAAAAATTCCTAAAATCTTCTCACATGGCTGCCATACAAGAGTTGATGGCTTTTCTTCAATGTTGTACATGATTCAACAACTCGTATGCCAATCCGGCGCACTCATATCCTTCTCTTTTCACAACTCGGCTGACAATAGCTTTCTCCCACTCTCTGAATATCTCTTTGTTCTCCTCCTCCTTTCTCTGCAATTTTTATTATCTCTTTTGTTGCATATTTTTTGTTTTTTTTTTTAAAGTATTTCCTAGATTTAGGTACTGCTATTTTTTGTTTTCTATCCTTCCACCTCCGCCTTGTGGCTGAAAAAAAAAGGAGATTGGTATCCAACACTAGCAGCAGATCTGCTTGTTTATTTATTTATTTTGTTTGCTTGATTTTATTTTGCTTTTCTCAAATCTCTAAGCAGCCTTAATACACGTTGCCATCTCATCTCCCTCATCTTTCGTTGCCTGCTGACTCCTCTCTTTCATTGATGGCGGCATTTTCGGAGCAAAGTACGAGCAATTCTCTACAAAAGGACTTCCGTCTCAATTTTTTTTTGGATTTTTGGTCCAGTCTCAACATTCAAGACTCTCACGTTTCGACTGCAGAGGAGTGTTAAATATATTAAATATCTTTGTATCTTTGTCATGTTAATCTTTTACCTTATTTATAGTTTAGGGTTTCTTGTCTCTTGTATCTATATATACGTTATTCATCAATACAAGTTTCCCTACGAGATTTTCTATAATCTAACAATTTGGCTTGATTAAAGCTCGTTCAAACTTGATTCTTAACAATTGATTCAAATTCGAGAACAAATTTTGATACTTGAGGATATAATATTATCCCGTACGGAGTCAACTTTTTCACCCCGATGCACTCTCACCCTATTGGATCCAGTATAATTCAAACAACTTGAAGTAACAAGATAGAACCCTATTATTATTTCCTGATTAATTGAAATAAAAGATGCACACATGGGTCCACTCCTAATTCCTAATCTACCCACAAGTGACCTTAACACAATTATAGCTTAAAACTATATAATCGTCCGAAATCAACAATCTCTACATTTTCTACAATTTTGATCTATTCATTGGCATTAAATTGGACCCGATCAACTTTTTACCATTAAATGATGATGAGACATGTGGATCTCACTGTCCAACCCCTATCATATTAATACCACAAGATCGACTCTATTGCACCCTAACTTATCTTTAATAGGAAAATGAACTAGGTGGAAACCTCTCAAGTGCTTGAAGGACCTCTTTCATTGACGGTCTCTTTTGTGGCATATGAGAAATGCAACCATACCCTAATTTTATAAGTGCCAACATGGCATCCTCTTTTCCTTCCATGTCAGCACGAATAGCCACATCAACAATCTTCAACACTTTCCCCTTATCTTCATTTGCTGACATGGAAGATCCAATGGCTAAACCAGGTCCAGTTTCATCAGACACAATGACTTTTCCAGTCAACAATTCAAGTAACACCACGCCGAATGAGAAAACATCCCATTTTGGATTGGGCTTGAGACTTCGAAGTGACTCGGGCGCATGATAAGGAGTAGGGCTTAGAACACTCGGGCTTGGGCCTGGGGTCGGCCCGATTGAAAAATCTTGTAAGTTGTCACGCGAGGCCGTGGATCTCTTGCTACTGAAATATCGAGCCGATCCACTAGCCTTGGAACTATTATCACCTGTCACGAGGCGTTCAAGGCCAAAATCTCCTATCTTGGGCTCCATGTCCTGGCCCAATAGAATGTTACTGGGCTTCAAATTTCCATGCACGTGCTTCTTCTCGTGGATGTAACATAGACCACGTGCCACACCTTTTGCTATCTTGAGCCGCATTTCCCAGGGTAAATGATAAGGCGAAGAACCAGGTTTTCCTGAAAATTTGAACCCCGTTAGTGTGCAGGTTAGCAACCGGAAAGATCCTATAGCCATGGATGAGTCCATTTTCATGCACATGACAACTACAAGATGACATTTGGTCTATGATGATAGCCGGACCAGGACACACATTGCTATCATGCTCGGTGGGCCAAGGATAAAATATAATTTTCATTTGAATTTGATGTTTCATTATATATTCTACTTTAGAATACATGGTAATCGCATACGTATCCTTAATTGTGATTTATGAATGACATGTCTAATATGCATTTGAAGAATGTATTTCAATGTCCTCAAGAGTTGGCCAAGTTGGATTGGTAGGGTATTTCCTACCAAGGCAACCCGGATCAAACCGCTCTGGGGACATGAGCCCGTTGCACAGGATTTTTCTAATGCGTCTTACCCCCTCATGTGGTTTGCAGGCTATTGCATGAGGGCGGGGTTTACCCAGAGCGCACTTTCGGGTAGTGGTTGCGGGTTCTCTAGCTACCAAAAAAAAAAACGTATTTCAATTAAAAATTAATGCTATATACCCATTGAATAATGCTTTAGTATTTTGCCATCGCTCTTTGATTTGGTAAAATATCGATTTATTATGATAAAAATGCTATCGTATTCACTTTTTACCAAAATGAAAAGGAATAAATAATAACTCAGAGGGATATATAATATTACTCTAAATTAAATATACAATATAAAATGAAAAAGGAGACTGATTCAAAAGCCCCTATCCATCATTAGTGAAAAAATGATAGTAGAAAGATGGTGACAAAAAATGAAGCAAACGACCAATTTCAATTAACTGAAAAATCCATTGAAATTCTTTCAGTCTTCTACACTTACAATTTTTGGGTGGATCGAGATCCTCAGAACTGATTCACCGAACACTATAATAAATCATTTATCCTAATTCGAAAATGTATGATGAGCCAACTCTAATAAGTTCGATAGATTATACAATAACTTGGTTATCGTACACTCCTAATCAATGAAATTAGCTTAATTCATCATGCTTTTCATTCATATATCATGATTTTTTATCAAAAATGTCAAAAACAAAACAAAAAAAAGTTAAGGGGGCACTTACTTTGACGAGCATTGGCAAGGCTACCATTGGGAACAAAATCATAGATAATCAGCTTCTCATCACTCCCCCAATAGAAACCTCTAATCCCAACCAAATTCTGGTGCACCAATTTAGCTACGACCCGGACCCGGTTCTTGAAATCCCTGAACCGCTCCGCCCCATTCTCCCCAATCCGCCGCACCGCCACCGTCGTCCCGTCTTCTAGCACCGCCTTGTACATTATGCTAGTCCCCGACGCCCCCAACACGTATGCCGAAGCCTTCAGCAAACTCTCCAATTCAAGCTCTTTTTCCCCGTCGACCGTTATCAGCATCGCCCCGTTTTTTGGCTCCGGTGGCGCTTGCGTTCCACGATCAGGGCTCGTGGACTTCGAGGTTGTTTCCATTTCGTTGTCGGAGGCGCGTCGGGGTTTCTTTAAGCACGTCCAAGTTCTCAACCAGTTGTATTCTTCCGATGACGACGATGATCCAGGCGAGGCCCAGTTAAATTCTTTCGCACTTTCCGCCTCCTGTTTTATTGTCTCCTCTCTAGTTTTTCTTTTTCTCCGATGATAAACGTACACGAAAATCACCGCGAGGATTCCGATTCCGGCGACATCTCCGATGACGATCCCCAATATTGTTCCGGTTCTTAAACCGGTTCTTTTTCTTCCGGTGGTTTTAGGTATGGCGGCTATCGCCGGAGGAGTTGATATAGAAGATTGATCTGAACAAAGATTTTTCATTAATTTGCCGCATAATCCAGGGTTTCCGTAATACGACGTCGTTTCTTGGTTGAAGAAAAGACTAGACTCAGGAATTGGGCCCGTCAGGTTGTTAAACGAAAGATCTATAGTTGCATTAACCGGAATTTCGCTCGCAAATTCGGTCGAAATTTTGCCAGATATTCTGTTAAACGAGACGTTTAACAATGCAATATTACTCCCCCCGAAATCTTTCGGCAACGACCCGTTTATCAAATTGGAAGACAAATCCAAAACACGAACTGAATTAAACCCACCTGGAATCGAACCGAAAAAGTAATTATTATTCAAAGAAAGTACCGTTAAATTCTGAAGGGTCGTTAAATTTCGAGGCAAATTCCCCGTCAGGGCATTGTCGGACAGATTAAGAACCTGGAGATTCATCAGCCTCCCTATAATCGCCGGAACTTCGCCGGAGATCAAATTGTTGGAAAAATCGACAATTTGAAGCTCAGAAGCAATGAATATCGAAGAAGGAATTGACCCGTTAAATAAATTATCGGAGAGATTAAGGTATCGGAGGTGCTCGATCATGCCGATAGTTGATGAAATCGGGCCGAGAAGCCCGAACCCGGGAAGAGACAGACCTGTAACCCGTAAATAAGCGTCGGACGAGCCCGAAACACCGCACGTAACTCCATTCCATGAACATGGCGTGTCGTCTTGATCATTCCAGCTATGAAGAACTCCAAACGGATCGGTTAAAATAGTGTGCTTGAAAGATAGTAAGAGGGCCCCGTCAGAGTTGAGCCCCAATGATTGGGCCCGAATAAGAAGAATGAACGCAAGAATCCTCCATTGACATGAATGGAGGAAAATGAAATCAAAGTTTTGGGCGATCATGACTTTATTATACTAATGATCCGACCTCGTTGTTTCTTTAAGAGAGAAAACTTTACAGAGAGAAAGCAGCGACTAACTGAGATATATTGGATGAGGCACAGGCTATTAACCGAGATATCTGATACATCGCGATCGATATGAATAACTGTCGATATTACTACTTTGAGCCATTGTCACAGCTCAACAGAAAACCAATCTTCCTCACCAAAATACTTTCGGACCCTAATGAGAACATAAATTAATTAGGGTTCAGTAACAATTATATAATATATATATATATATATATATATTTATAATGTTCATTATTTTGAAGTAAGAAAATAGTATATGTGCTAGGTGACAGAAAGGTGGGACTGGAGTTAGGAAAGTTTTGTAGTATTTTTCTTAAGATGCTGTTGACTTTACAAAATGTGTATTAGATTATTGGATTCATTTGTCTTCTTTGTCCTTTATTAGTATGAGATGTTACATTACAACCAGCCTAGTATAAGCTATATCTTAGAAATTGTTGGTTTTATTTTGGAAAATGATACTTAAGATAGACATGTTTGAATGTTGGGTACAATATTAATTTAATGATTGAGGGTAAGAAGCTTTATGAAGAATTTCGGGGAATAACAATAATTCATATGAATCATAATTATAGATCATTGCAATATCATTGGACTTTGTGCATTTGGACTCCTAATTAAAATTCTCAATCCAATACAGAACTCTTAATGTAGTTTTCTTTCAAAGGGACAAAATCTCAGGCTATGTTTAGATCACAAGGTTCGTTAGGCTTGTAGGGTTAGGTTCACAGACGACCCTCTGAAAATCAACTCATGAGCAAATATTTGAGAGGTCGAACAACACACATTAAGCGTGACATAAAACAAAATTGCATACCTAATCCAAATAAATGAAGTGTAGTTAATTATAGATTTTGAGTGTACTTTACAATCTCGAGGTGCCCACATGTCACGCGAGCTACAAGTTGCAATTGACAACATTTGGTTGATCGCGTATGAGGGTAGGTTGGGTCGGGTCCTGTGTCAAGTACTCCCCACGATAAAACCATACGAGATTTTTCATTGCAATATCATGTAGCATGTCTTATTGCAAAACACGGGTGCATGGATGACACGTGTTCAATTGATGGAATCTTGTAATTGATAAATACGAAATGGTCAGTTAGGTGTCAATCGCCCATGTGTTGCAATAAAGATACAACAAAAATTGCAATAGAAGATCCAGTTTGCAATAAAACATGAACAACCATGAGCTCCTACTAAAGTATTTGTGAAGTAGGAGCCATTGTTGGTTATATTAACATATGGAGTCTCTATATCAGTACTAATTTACCTTGTTCCATTTTTTTGGTATAAGAGACAAGACTGATTTTGGACCATCCGGAGAAAGACATTTTGGAAATTGGCTTGGATATATCCATTAGAAACATGAGAAACTACCACAACATGATGGTTTTTTTTTAAAAAAAAAAATCGATTTTATATATCATTCAATCAGTTTACAACGTTTGGAACAATACAATTCATATCGACTCAAACGATGTAATAAGAACATCTGAAACACTAACTATCAAATTTTTTGAAGATAACAAATCTTAAGAACTCACAAACGAACATTAGGAAATTTATGTGCAACTCTTATTCAAGAAGAGATGAAACTCTCATTCGAGAGAGAAAACAAACTCTCATATGAGAGAGAAAATAAAATACTAAATAAAATATCTGAAACGCAATATAAAAACTTATGTATCACCCGTCTTGGTCTCGTCAAATCTGTCTCTGTCTCGTTAGATTCATATCCATTTCGTCAGATTTGAAAATGTGATCTACAACTTGAAGAAGGGTGCTCCAACCCAACCCGCCGACGATGGTAGTGGTAACAGTGGTGAAGTACATGACTGCTTTACCAAGCCATTGCTGACGGAGGATAATAGAAAAAAAAAAATAAAGCTAGAGTTTAGAAAGAGATGGAGAGCACAACATGATGGTTTAGTAATTGATTTGGTTCCTTCCTCTCACTTTCATTTAAAGATCACGAGTTCAAATTTCATTAATGATGCAAAGCTCATTATTTTATGTGAATGTAGTATGGACCCCACCAATGTGCTATGAAAATTGGTAGGTCAATTCATATTAGAAATTAGATAAATTCTAGTCTGAACTTGGTTTGATCGAACTTAGGAATCATGCATTTGTCTGATAACCAATCATATGACAATAATTCACTTATCTTGTGAATTAATTGTGTTCAATCATATTAGGTCTGGATGGAATTTTCTAAAGGTGTGTTTGGGTTGAAGGATCTGAAAGTTATGAATTTCAAATTATCAACAATCAATCGAGTTTATTTGGATGATTTCAAGTTACTGAATTTCAAATCCCAGCGCACTTATTTTAAGCTATTTTTAAATCATCATAATGGACTTCAAATAACACTAATTTAGAGTCATTTTAAATCCTTCACATTCATTCCTCAAATCAAAATTCATCAATCCAAAAACCTTATAATTGAATTGTTGTTAACTTTTGGTTCCACAATAGGAACATGGCACACTTTGAGTTTCTTATCAGCAAAGGTGTTGTTTTCAGTTTTTACTTCAATTCTTGGAACTACTCCACCATCTCACTTTTGATACATCACTAGCAAGTTGAAGCACAAATTTCTCTAGGACCAACTTTTACTCTCTTTTAATGCTTTTCTGAAAAGTTTTGTATGCTTTATGTATATATTTTACAATTAAATAATAATTCTTGTTAAAAATGGCTCTCTCTCTCAAAATAAGTCATGTTTGAGAAAATTGAAAAACAGTGGCTCTGGCTTTTTGCTGAACTTAAATACTTTGGTTTTTTGCTGAACTTAAATGATTTGTTTTGTTTGATTTGGTTTCACTAATTATGATTGTGTTTCTCCGGTAAAAGCATGTACATGTCAACTTCTACCAGCTTTTTCTCTTTCTTTTATTTTTTTTTTAGCAAATTTTGCAAATAAACTCAATTTTAATTTTCCTGCCACTTTTATATTTTTTTCCTAAGAATTCAATCCTTCTTTAAAAAGCACATGTTTCCGCATACAGATTTAAAAAGTAACAATTCCAGCTTAAAAGCTGCTTTTACGCTTAATATTGGGACTAATCAGGGCTTTAATTTGTTGCCTGAGGTTCCGTTAAAGGGTAAAGATGAAAAGAAAGGAGAAGCTCTTTTTTAATTTACTTTCGACAATCTTCAATGATTTTTCTTTTGTTTTTCCTTTTTGACAAATCTTACAAGAGAAGGTAATGAGGAGATTTTGTGCTAGGCAAAAGAAATAAAGAATTACGCTCCTTTATTAAATGGATGTGGTTCAGTTAGTCTGATCAATTACTTGTCTTAAGAAATATCAAGGGTTTGAATTTATTTGCAATAGTAGTCCGCCGACTAATCAATTCCGTTATTTAGGGATACTAGTCTGTTCAATATTTTGGTGGGGTCTTCGCAGTTAGATAAATTGTTAAAAATTGAGAGCGTACTTAATGCAGAAGCGTTATTTTGATTGAACTTGATTAGAATCACGTTGTTTCGAACTTCTGTAATGAAACACGAACACCGTTGGGAATTCGATTACTAGAACTGAAGACACAAATTCATGACTCAAGTATCTAAAGTATTTGGAGAGTTTATGATATATATTTGTATGTATTTTCTAGTGATTAAAATGATGAACAATGGCTATATTTATAGAGGAAAATACACCATTTCACCAAAGGAAAAATATCATATTTGGTATCGTAATTGACCATTTGTACATTTTTAATGCCAAACATTTTGGAAATCACACTCTTGATACAAATATTGCCATTTTGTATCACTTTTGGTTCCTTCGTTAGGTTGGTAATGGAAAATGTCACGTGTCATCATCGTAGTTGTTAACCTCGCACGAGTTGTGCATGTATTTATGAAGATTAACAGAAAAATCTCATTTTAGGTATTGAACTTTGCCATTTGTCTCATTTTTTATACCATCGTTATCTCTCGCCAATCTGTCTATTTTCTGTTATTTATTTCTCGTCCAATTGAGAACTTAATAGCCACGTGCATGCCACATGACTTTTTTCATACATGAAATAATGGTGGATTGGTGGTACCAAAAGTGACACAAATGAACAAAATTTGTGCCAAAAGTGAGATGAATGGCACCAAAAAACTACTCCTCTAGTCACTTATGTACCAAAAATGAGATTTTCCTGCATGACACATGCGTTAACAGCCACGTGCATCTCACGTGATATTTTCCATCAAGTAATTAATGTTGGTACCTAAAGAATACAAA
This sequence comes from Buddleja alternifolia, assembly GCA_019426215.1. NCBI lineage: Eukaryota > Viridiplantae > Streptophyta > Magnoliopsida > Lamiales > Scrophulariaceae > Buddleja > Buddleja alternifolia. The sequence goes on from CM033405.1 coordinate 5,135,006, forward strand.
TGGGTAAAGTTTGTGCCAAAAGTGAGATGTGAAAATATTGGTATCATAAGTGTACAATTGATCAATTACAGTACCAAAATGAGATTTTCCCTAAACCAAATGAGCTGAACCAAAATCGAAAATTCAGTAAATGGAGTCGAAAATTTTGTTTCAGTAATGCCTATTTTTTCTATTATCTACAAAATTTTGGTATTTAGTTCGGTTTTGATTTTTGGTCTCGGTCTACGAGACCGTTCCGAATACTGAATTATTTTTGAGTTATTGACTATATTTTTACTTATATATTTATATAATTTTGTATACAGATATTTATGTTGACAATTATTTTTATACTATTTTCTTTTATCTATTTTAGTTTCCAAACACCAAAAATAGAATTAATTAATATCTTTTTATTATTTAATTTAGCATGTACCTTTTTTCTTTAAAAATTCAAAAAAAATCGACGAAACATGTTACCGAACAGAAAATTGGTTAATAACTGAACCGAACTTATTGATTCGGTTCAATATTCGATACCATATTTTGGCGTACCTGATTAAATTTCATCCCTTTTATTTTGGTTGGGTCATACTAGGACTGTCAATTAGCTCAAGCCGGCTCGAAGCCCGTAAGCTCGGCTTGATAATTTTCAAACTGAGCTTTATACGAGTTGAGCCTAAGCGGGGCCAGAGCCCACGGTTAAGGCTTGAAAATGAATTCAAGTCAAGCGTGAGCGAGAGTAGGCTCGGCTTGAATTCGGCTCGGGCTCGTAAAAAAATATGTATATATATATATGTGTGTTTATATATCATATACAAATATAAAATATATAGTTATGTAAATAATTTCAGATTGCGTCCAAAATATATATCAAGATTTTAAATTAGAGAAACAAATTCTTAAGTCAATCATCATTTAATTCTAAATTTTCATAATATAAAACACTATACTCAACAAACAAAAGAAAAAAAAAATATCACTTTATCCTAACAAGTTGCATCTGATACAAACGTATGACAATTCACATAAATGATATTGGAGGCTAGCTTTTGTCTTTATTGTGTTTCATTTATTTCTCCTCACAATTCCGACACAAGCAATTTTATGTAAGTAAGTATATCAGGTATTTAGTTATAATGTTTTTTGAATCTTTATAATATGTAGAACATATATTTCAAGATATATTTCAATTTATTTGTGTCTGGAGTAGTAAATTAAATGAGATTTTTCAAGATATATTTTAATTGATGTGTCATTTGAGCATGGATGATGTTAAATTATTGATGTTTTGGAGATTATTTTTAATTTATATATTAGTTTACTTTATTATTTTTAATTTTTAAAAAGAAAATAAAGTCAGTTCGGCTCGGGCTCGACTCGAATCTCGTACTAATGTTCAAGCAGATCCCGAGCTTTGAAAAAAAAAACTCGTACAAATTCAAGACTCGACGATTAAAACTCGTAAAATATCAGCCGAGCGTGAGCCTGAGACCCTGACCAACTGGCTCGCTAGGTTGATTGACAAGCCTCATGACGAGGGAGTCGTCCTTCACGCAATAACTATGGTTCAATATATAGTTCAGAACTTCAATCTGCTTCACATTTTGGTTCGTCTGTCCATTAGAAATTCACTATTTATGCAATATATAGCTATAATTTAATCTGAACATTATAGTGGCTTCTAATACTTGCTTCTATAAATCGACCGACGAAGGTCGTTAGGTTGACAAAACTACCAAAGATGCATGGAGATAACTTTATCACTATCTATCATCTATGGTCAATACAATACGTGGAGTAGATGTTAATTCACCAAGCTCCATTCTCCATCCACCATATGTAGTAGATAGTAGCTGGACTAACTTGAAATTGATATATATACACTCTTGACCCTCAACAAACGGATCTTGTTATATATATATATATATATATATATATATATATATAATCTTAATTAATCTTTCGAGGCATATAGTACCGCCAAGCTAAAACTTGGCAAAAATTAAAAGTACTTTAGTGTTATTACAAATTGATGAAATTCAATCCAAATTATAGTGTGAACTTCACCAACTTCATGACTAGAGAGAAATGCCTTTAAATAAAAACTTTGATAAGGCCTTTCAACTACTGTAAAATGTAAATTTCGAACAGTCAAGACAAGTACACTTAATAAACCTATCATCAACCACTGCCAAATTAAAAAGAAAATAGTAATGCAAAAAGGAATCTTTTATGTAAGCATATGGCACGAGAAAATTTAATATTAATTGCCGGTTTCCTATTTCATGCATGCAATGACATCTGTGGTTTGATTATGCTACAATATATATAAATATATATATAATATATATATATAATTCGATTTAAACATAACATAAAGAAATTTATGAAGAGATTCACATATCTGAGGTTTCATTTGTCGAAAGAGACGAACTTATATTAGGTAAAGGATTTCAAATTAATAATTTAAATAACTCCAAATTAGTTGAACTTCATGATGTGTTGGGCACATAATATATCTCAAAGACCCGCACTTGGTAATTGACTACCCACGTTGCGGTTTGAGTCTTAAGACCGAGTCGGATTGGGCCGCACTTATCCATGACCGCACGGTTTTTAGAGTGTTTGGTTCTTACGGTAAAGTATAGAAGGCATTTTGGTCTCTTACGGTGTTTGTTTTCCACGTCGTGATATTCAAATTGAGAATCTGATTTTCAGTAATATACACGGATGGAGTCGGGGCTGGAGGTTGTAATTGAACCTAGTTCCTTATTATATTTCCCCCCCATAAATATAGCGTACCGTACCGCGAGGGTTTCATCTATCTGACCAAAAAAAAAGTGTATAGCAACAATCTCGCCCCTCCCCCCTGTTCCTGACTCCATCCCTAGTAATATACGTTTGGCATATGCATGCTCTCACCAAGATCTTTGGAATGATCATGTACTACAATTCGGTGGAGGAACTTTAGGACACCCTTGGGGTAATGCGCCAGGTGTAGTAGCTAACCGAGTAGCTCTAAATTAAAGTGATTAGGTAAGGTGAGTCGAGCTGTCACGCCCCGGGCTCACGAGCCCGTTGGACCAGAGAAATCTCATCGAACCCACTGAGCGTAACCTTGAGTTGGGCAGTTGAACCACGACCCAAAATGGATATCCATTGTTACACTTGAATCCTAGGGTTCTCTTTATAAACTAATTTTATTTTCATTCCTTTTCCCATGTGGGACAAGGGTCTTACAATCACCCCCCTTCGAGGAGCAACGTCCTCGTCGCAGCGTGACTCAGTCCAGGATCCGTCATCAGGCGTCGGGGCTCTCTAGGCTACCACCGGATTTGCCTCAGACTATTCTTCATAGCGGATCCGAGAACCTCGGGCTACTTCATAGTGGATACCGAGATTTCACGTTGTAGCACCGAACTCCCAATTTCGGCTAACGAGCGGCTCTGATACCATTTGTCACGCCCCGGGCTCACAAGCCCGTTGGACCAGAGAAATCTCATCGAACCCACTGAGCGTAACCTTGAGTTAGGCATTTGAACCACAGCCCAAAATGAATATTCATTGTTACACTTGAATCCTAGGGTTCTTTTTATAAACTAATTTTATTTTCATTCCTTTTCCCATGTGGGACAAGGGTCTTACACGAGCTAGCACATGAGCATGACGATTCGGCTCGAGATCGAGCTTCTTCGTGAGCCGAGTTCGAGCTCACTTATAGTTGTTTATAAGTTCGTGAGTGATCTCGCGAGTTTTTATTATTATTATTATTATTATTATTATTATTATTATTATAACTATAAATACTCATATTCCACAAAACTAATACTTAAAAATTTTATATGCAACATGTTCTAAC